>PVKE010041418.1:0-14169 GCA_004027555.1 Craseonycteris thonglongyai | reverse complement strand
GAGGGTTCCTTTTTCTCCACAGCCTCTCCAACATTTGTTGTTCCTTGTCTTGTTGATTATAGCCATTCTAACAGGTATGAGGTGGTATTGCATTGTGGTTTTTATTTGAATCTCTCTAATTGCTAGTGATGTTCAGCATTTTTTCATGTATCTGTTGGCCGTTTGCATGTCTTCATGAGAGAAGTGTCTGTTTAGGTCTTCTGCCCATTTTTTAAATTGGATTGCTTGTTTTTTTATTGTTGAGTTGTACAATTTCTTTGTATATTTTTTATATTAACTCCCTATCAGAGGCATTTGTTTGCAAATATTTTTTCCCAGTTGGTTGGTTGCCTTTTTGCTTTGTTGATGGTTTCCTTTGCAGTGCAGAAGTTTTTTAGCTTGATAAGGTTCCATTCATTTATTTTCGCTTTTACTTCCCTTGCCACTGAGGTCAGGTTCATAAAGTCCTCCCTGAACCCCAGATCTATAAGTTTAGTACCAATGTTTTCTTCTATGCAATCTATTGTTTCCTTTCTTATTTGGAGGTCTTTAATCCATTTTGAGTTAATTTTGGTATGTGGTGACAGATCACAGTTCACATTCAGTCTTTTGCATGTTGTTTTCCAATTTTCCCAGCATCATTTACTGAAGAGGCTTTCTTTTCCCCACTGTATTTTTCGCTCCTTTGTCAAAAATTATCTGTCCATATATTTGTGGCTATATTCCTAGGTTTTCAATTCTGTTCCATTGGTGTGTGTATCTTTTTTTCTACCAATACCAAGCTTTTTTAATTACTGAGGCTTTGTAGTACAGATTAAAGTCAGGCAGTGAGATGCCCCCATCTTTATCCTTTTTTCTTAGGATAGCTTTTGCGATTCATGGTCTTTTGTGGTTCCATACAAATTTGATGATTTTTAAAATCCATTTCTTGAAAGAATGTCTGTGGGATTTTGATGGGAATGGCATTGAATCTGTATATTGCTTTGGGTAATAGAGCCATTTTAACTATGTTGATTCTTCCAATCCATGAACATGGAATATCTTTCCATTCCTTTGTGTCTTCAATTTCTTTTAAAAATGTCTTACAGTTTTTAGTGTATAAGTCCTTCATATTCTTTGTTAGATTTATTCCTAGGTATTTCATTTTTTTTGTTTGCAATGACAAAGGGAATGGATCTTCTTATCTCTCTTTCTGAAGTTTCATTGTTGGCATATAAAAATGCGGTTGATTTTTGTACATTAGTTGTATCCTACAACTTTACTGTATTTGTATCCATAGCTGTATCCTACAACTTTACTGTATTTGTCTATTGTTTGTAACAGATTTCTGATAGAGCCTTTAGAGTTCTCTATATAAAGGATCATGTCATCTGCAAAGAGTGACAGTTTGACTTCTCTCCCAATTCTTTTACTCCTTTCTCTTGTCTAGTTGCTCTGGGTAGAACTTCCAGCACTATGTTGAATAGCAGTGGTGACAGGGGGCATCCCTGTCTTGTTCCTGATTTTAGGAAAATAGGCTTCAGCTTTTCTCCATTCAATATAGTATTTGCTGAAGGTTTGTCATATATGGCCTTTATTATGTTGAGGTACTTTCCTTCAATTCCCATTTTATTCAGTGTTTTGTTTGTAAATGGGTATTATATCTTGTCAAATGCTTTTTCTGTGTCAATTGAGATAATCATGTGGTTTTTATCCTTTGTTTGGTTTATGTGCTTGCTGGATTACACTGGTTGATTTGTGTATGTTGAACCATCCTTGTGCCCCTGGGATGAATCCCACTTCATCATGATGAATAATCTCTTTAACACATTGTTGTATTCTATTTAGGATTTTTGCATCAGTGTTCATCAGGAAGATTGGCCTATAGCTTTCTTTTTTGGTATTATCCTTCCAAGGTTTTGGTATTAAGGAAATACTGGTTTCATAGAATGAGTTGGGTAGTATTGCCCCCTCTTTAACTTTTCGGAGTTGTCCGAGGAGGATGAGCATTAGTTCTTCTTTGAATGCTTGATAAAATTCATTAGTAAAACCATCTGGTCCATGATTTTCGCCTTTGAGTAGGTTTTGGATAGTTGTTTCAAGTTCTGCACTATTGATTGGTTTATTTACATTAAACAGCTTTTTGGTTCTGTCTAGGTAAACTATGTGTATCTAGAAATGTGTCCATTTCCACTAGATTGTCAAATTTGGTGGCATAGAGTCTTTCATAATAATCTCTTATGATTGTTTGTATTTCTGTAGTGTCAGTTGTGATCTCTCCCCTATCATTCCAAATTCTGGAAATATGAGATTTTTCCCTTTGACCTTTAGTAAGCCTAGCCAGTGGTTTGTCAATTATATTGATTTTTTTTAAGAACCAGCTTTTTGTGGCATTAATTTTATCTACTGTTTTTCTGTTCTAAATTTCATTTAGTTCTGCTTTAATTTTTATTAGTTCTTTCCTTCTGCTGGCTTTGGGGTTCCTTTGTTCATCTTTTTCTAGTTCTTTAAGATGGGATGTTAGGATGTTTACTTGTAGTTTTTTCTTGTTTCTTGAGATAGGCCTGTAATGATATAAATTTCCCTCTTATTAGTACTTTCACTGTGTCCCACAAATTTTGGTACATTGTGTTTTCATTGTCATTTGTTTCTACAAATTTTCTAATCTTGTTTTGTTTCCTCTTTGATCCAGTCACTTTTTAATAGCATGTTGTTCAATCTCTACATATATGTGATTTTTTTGTGCTTTCCTTTTACAGTTGATCTCTAGTTTCAAAGCTTTGTGATCTGAGAATACACTTGGTATAATTTAAATATTCTTAAATTTGCTGAGGTTGGATTTGTGTCCCAGGATATGGTCTATCCTTGAAAATGTTCCATGTGCACTACAATAAAATGTATAGTCCTGTGTTGCAGGATGGAGTGTCCTATAAACATCAATTATGTCCAATTCCTGTAATGTATCATTTAAGGCTACGATTTCCTTATGTATTTTCTGCTTGGATGATCTGTCCAATGTTGTCAAGGGGGTGTTTAGGCCCCGTGCTATAATTGTATTTTTGTCAAATTCTCCTATTAGATCTTTTAGTAATTGCTTTATAAATTTTGGTGCTTCCTGATTAGGAGCATATAAATTGATGTGTGTCATGTTTTATTGATGTATTGCCCCTTTTATTGTTATGAAATGTCCATCTTTATCTCTTATTACTTTTTTTATCCTAATGTCTATTTCATCAGAAATCAGTATGGCCACTCCCACTTTTCTCTGAATGCCATTTGCTTGGAGTATTGTTTTCCACCCTTTCCCTTTGAGCCTGTGTTTGTTCTTGTGGCTGAGGTGTGCCTCTTGTAAGCAGCATATGGTTGGATTTTTGTTTTTTAATCCAGTCTGCTACTCTGTGCCTCTTTATTGGTGAATTCGGTCCATTTACATTTAGGGTGATGATTGATACATGAGGATTTCCTGTATCCATTTCTTCCTTCCTTTTTATTTCTTTGTTGTCCCAACTTTTCTGCATTTATTTTGATTTCTTGATTGAGGTTGAATAGCCTCCTTCAGTATTTCTTGGAGTGCGGGTTTTGAGCTGGAGAATTCCCTAAACTTCTGTATATCTGAAAAGGCCTTAATTCCTCCTTCATATCTAAAGGTTAATTTTGCTGGATAGTTAATTCTTAGCTGAAAATATCTTTTAAAATTTTGAAGATTGGGCTCCACTCCCACCTGGATTGCAGAGATTCTGCTTAGAAGTCTGATGACAGCCTAATAGGTTTTCCTTTGAAAGTTATATTTTTTTCCCCCTGGCAGCCTTGAGGATTCTTTCTTTGTCTTTGGTTTTTGTCATCTTCAGAACAATGTGCCTTGGAGAAGATCTGTTAGGGTCTAGGTAGTTAGGGCTCCTGTTTTCCTCTTGAATTTGGGGTTCCAATTTTTTCCATAGGTTAGAAAAATTCTCATCTATTTTCTTCTTTAAAAGGCTTTGAGAAGATTCCAAATTGCTTTCTTCTGGTACCCCTGTTATTCTAATGTTGCTCTTTCCAATGGAGTCAGATAGTTCTTGTAGGGCTCTTTTGTTTCCCTTGACTCTCATATCCTTTTCTTCTTCCACTAGTGAAATTTCCATGTTTCTATCTTCAATGTCACTAATTATTTCCTCCAGCTGGTCAGCCCTGTTACCTATGCAGGTTGTTTTCTCGGCTCTCCCATTATGCCTTTCATTTTGAGGAGTTCCTTTTGGTTCTGCTCTAACTTCTCAATTTTGTTGGTAAAGTATGCATTTTAATCAGAAAATTTCTTGTTGATGTCATTTCACTGTGTCTGGGTACATCACCAGCATTTACTGAGCTCTCTGAGTGTCTTGAGTATTGCAGCCCTGAATTCTGTTTCACTTAGATTATTTGCTTCCAAGTCTGTAAGCTCCTTTTCTAAAGATTTTCCATATTCTTTTGGAGTGGCTTTGGATTCTGTGGTATGCATTGTATTTTATGTGGTTTTTTTCTCCTTAGGCATGACTATGTTTTCCCTTTAGGGGCTTTCCTAGAATATGGGCCTCTTTTTTTGTGTTTTTGTTTTTGTTTTTGTTTTTTTGTCCCAACTGTCTTAGTCTCGATGCTTCCCCTCTTTGGGAGAGTGAGGTGGGCTGTGGTCTGACTGCAGCCTGGTATGTCTCTGCTGTGCAGCAGGTTGCAGTAAGGGCTCAGTTGATGGGGGATGACTTTTGGGAGAGGGTTGAGGGAAGCAGTTTCTTTGTCTTGGGGTTGCACTCCAGGTTACTGGCTTAGCTGATAGAAGGTGGAGCAATAGGAGTGGGGTTGGGGGATGTGCGTAGGAGCTTGGGTGGGCATGAGACACAATAGCAGATTCCGCTACCAGCAGGGGGGCTGGAGGGTCAGTGTGTATGCTGTCTTGACCCTTTTTCCCGGAGCGTGTTCTGTTTTCCCAGATCTGGGTTTAGAATCAGTCATACCCAGAGACAGTTTTTGTTTGGGTCTGTGTTTCTAGGCTTCAGGGTGCTGGCCCAGGTGGTACAGAGCCATGAGCAGGAATGCTGGCATGTGGTTCAGCCCTGGGCTTCCCTCCCCAGGCCCCTCCAGAAGGGCACTCTGCCTTCCTAGCTGTGCCCCTAGTCTCACCGTCACCCAGAGACCATTCACTCTTTTGAGTCCACGCTTCTGGGCTTCAGGTGCCAACCCCCCTGGCTGGGTGCTGGGCACACAGACAAAGCCAAGACAAGGAAACAGATCCCACCATAGGCAGGGGAGTTGGTCCACCATCTCAGAGGCATGGCTCAGTCTTTCTCCTCCTCCCCTGCCCACACCCACTTCTCTTCTAGGGCTGATCTTTCACTTTAAGAGCCAGTGGCTTGGAGAGCAGCTCCCTAAGAGCCAATCTGTATTCAGCTCAGCTGCACCACTTCTGTAGGCCAGTGACTAGGGCACATCAAGTGGCCAGTGACTAGGGTGCCGAGCTGCGGCTGGCGGCTGGTGCCCCGCTCTCTTGCCACCCGGGAAGTTCAGCCACCCCTGCTCCACGGTCCCTGTTCCACCTCAAGCACAGTGATCTGAGTAGGGCACAGCATGCTGCCACTTGAGTTCAGATATTAAATTATCCAGTCTCATAGGGCTTTTACTCTTTGGGTCTCGGCTTCCAGCCCGCCCAGGATCCAGCTCCACTTTGACCATAGTCCCCAATCCCCCTTCCTTCCTGCCAGCCCCGGGTCACATTCCACTTCCCCATCCCTGTACTGCTCCTTCCCCTTTCCTGTCCCACTCACCCCTTTTTCTCTAACTTTCAGGTGTTGTTTTCTGTTGCGTGGTTCCCTCAGCTGAAGGTGTTTCTCAGGGTTTCCCCCCATGGAGTCCTCTTTGTTCAAATGTCCCTTCCCAGGTAGGTTTTGAGGTTCTTGTGTCATGCCGCCATCTTAGGACCTCCCTGAACCAAACTTAATTTCTTAGTTTTGATCACTATATGATAC
This sequence comes from Craseonycteris thonglongyai, assembly GCA_004027555.1. Taxonomy (NCBI): domain Eukaryota; kingdom Metazoa; phylum Chordata; class Mammalia; order Chiroptera; family Craseonycteridae; genus Craseonycteris; species Craseonycteris thonglongyai. Next base: position 8,239 of record PVKE010041418.1, on the reverse strand, counting down.
CTTAACTATATGAGATATTAACATTAGGGAAAGCTTGGTAGAGTGTGCAACACTTCTGTAAATCTAAAATTATCAAAATAAAAAGTCTGTCTTAAATTCAGCTTCAGCTAAACACAGGGGTTACATGCAATAACTTGAAGTGAATAGATCTCAACACCAGATGATTGAAACCAAAAAATATTAATAAAACAAACCAGCAGTAACCAGTTATTACTATTCACCTATGCAATTTGAATGTCCAACTTTCCCAAACTAAGATCTCCCAGGAGTTTGGCTGGGGAAATTATCTGGCTGTCGGTCTGTGATGTGGTCCTATTTCAATGCACCCAGCTGCAGACCCTGGAGCAGATTAGGGAGAATCAGCCTCCAGTTCAATCCCTTTCTCCTCCTGACCTATGCATCGTGGATAAAAGTTAGCCAATGGGTGGTTTGGATGTTTGGGAGGGCTGAGGTGGGATGAAGTATATGGAAGTTGATGGTAATGGGCACATGGTAGAAAGGCTAATAAAGCATAAAGAACATGATTTTGTTCGGCCCAGTGCTTTCCCCCTACGTAAAATGCATGTAGCATTGAAAAACACAACTACCTTTAGAACAACACAGAGGAAATTCTATGGCTTACAGTAATTTATTCCCTGAAGTGACTATTTATTACTCCTGTCCAATTACAAACTATTCATCCCTGCCAGTCTCTTTTTGACAACACCCAGACCAGGAATTTCTAATCTGTCACCTCATGAGATCCTTGAAGAAATAAAAGCGGGGAATGAGGATGGGCAGGGATTCTTGAATTTTCAATATTTTGAAAAGTCTAATGAGATCACTAATTTACCTGTAGTAAAGTCACCAGAATACTTATCATATAACTTTCATTTGCTTCAGCTGGAATCATGTCAACTCAGCATGAACAAAAGTGCTGATTGACAGGAAAATATATCTGATTTTAAAAGCAGGGAGATAAATGAACTATTAATTAATGGCTTTTGTTAGGAGGCAAAGGCCTTTCAAAGCAGGGGGTTTGTGGGGTGGCAACAGCTAGGAACCAGTGTTCTACTTATTGCATAAGCCATTCTGCCCTCACGTCTTGACTCAGAAAGCCACCCACCATCAGAATCCTCAGCCTCCTCACCACTTCCGCTGACCCTGGAGACCCTTCTGCTGTATAAATTACAAGTGCTTAATAATTTAATGCCATCTTGATTGCCTTATGTATACTCAAGAAAGCCATACTAGGGCTGTCCAGATAAAAATCCAGCCATAAATGCCTCTATTTTTCATATTACGTGGCTGCATATTTTCCAGACAGCCCTCGTATACTTCATAGTATGCATATGATTCATAAAGAGTTGGATAAATATAGTGTCTCTTTTTACACCATCAGGAACACAATCCTCCACTTAAAGAAGGATCTATGATGGGATGGCAGAATAGCTCAGTGGTTAAGTGCTTGCCTCTCAATCTCGAGATCTGTGGTTCAATTCCCAGCCCCAGCCCTTGCACACCCATATGCTGAACTGTGGCACAACTGGTAACCACCAGGATGGCTCAATGGCAAAGATTCTTGCCTCCCAAGCAGAACGCCCTCAGTTAGGTTCCTACCCAGTGTGGCCCCACATCCACCTGTGTGGAATGAAACCATGTCACAACTAATAATATACAACTATGGAGACTGCTCTGGGCCCTCCCCTTTCTCTCTCTTCCTCTCCCCCCTCCCCCCACAAACACACTTCTCTCAAACAATAAAATAAATCTTAAAAGAAATAGGACCTATGGTAAAGACAAATTTAAATTGTTTGGTTATACCACTTTTTTTAAGTTGTAAATTCACTGTTAAGTTGAGGACTGTCTGTACCCACACAAGAATTTCAGCTAAGGATGCCAAGATGGCTTAGCAGGTTAAATGCTTGGCTTACAGCCACAGGGTGCAGGGATCGAGTCCCAGCACCTGCCAGTGCAGACCCATGTGCTGAACTGTGGTGTGCTTCCCATGTGGGAGGCCTCCAGCCTGGTTCCCACCCTGTGAGGTCCTACGTTCACCTGTGGAATAAAACTATGTTGAAATTAATGATGTACAGCTGTGGAGATTCCTTTGGGCCCTCCCCCTTCTGTGTGTGTGTGTGTGTGTGTGTGAGAGAGAGAGAGAGAGAGAGAGAGAAAGAAACAATAAATCTTTATTTTTTTTAATCGTTAAATTTGTTGAGCTGACATTGATTGGTAAAAATTACATAGGTTCCAGTTGTACAATTCTACATTACATTGTCTATGTATTACATTATGTGCTCTCCACCCAGAGTCAGTTAAAATGAATCTTTTTTTTAAGATTTATCTTATTGTTTTGACAGAGATAGGAAGAGAGAGAAGGACCCAGAGCAATCTCCACAGTTGTACATCATAGTTTCATTCCACACAGGTGGGCATGGGGCCATGCACAGTGGGAACTGGGCTGGGGCCTCCCATGTGGGAAGCACACCCCAGTTCAGTGTATGGGTCCACATGGGCTGGGGCCAGGACTCGATCTTCAGACCCTTGGGCTATAAGGTGAGAGCTCAACCTGCTGAGCCATCCTGACATCCCCTAAAATAAATCTTTTAAAAAAGAAAAAAAGAAAGAATTTCACCTTGTAGTATTAATAACAAGAACTTACATCAATGGCTATGATAGGTATTAATGTTGGCTCCTCCCCCACTAAAATGATACAGGTTTATTCAAGATAGTGTCCCAAGCACAGAAAACACTAACTTTTAGAAATGTCTGATGCCAAAGATGTTGACTACTTATAATACAAAACTTTACTTTTTAGGATACTCTAAAATGCTTTATATCTTAAAATGTTTAAAAAGCAACAGCTCTTTTTACTTTATAGATGGTTTATAAAACATTTGAGATTAAAAAACAGATAATGTAAATCCAATTTACCTAAGTACATTAAATTTTCAACAGAAGCAGAGAAAGTCCACCTAATTTTGAGGGGACAGAAATCCATACCTACATAATAGTTCACTGAAGTTCATTCAAAGATTAGTAAATTAAAATTAGGGAAAACATTTTAATAAGTTTAAATAAACTGATTTATATTCAAAATCAATTATTTATCTCAAAGACATGAGGGCTGTCTGGAAAAAATCCAGCCATAAATGCCTCTATTTTTTATAGTATATGGCTGGATACTTTTCAGGCAGTCCTTGTATACCTCAGATATAACACATAATAGGAACTCAATGATTAATATTTCTTCACTCAATATAGAAAATAAAAAAACTCTTGTTAGACTTATATATAAAACACATAAATATTTCAACCATCTTTTAAAATATTATTCTGTTTTCTAAAACCCTAACATTTTTAACAAGGATTAGAATAGAAATATAAGAATTTGGCATAATGTTTTTATAATGTTAACCTGTATTTGCTTAAAGTGATATGGAAAAAAAAAAAGCATAACTGATGCCTTTGGAATAATCCTACATCAGGGGGGGAAAAACACTTTTATCTACTGACCTCTCTAATATTTTCTTGGCTTCTTTGCTTGGGTTGAATGAACAACAATGTTTTCAGCTTTTTGTAATCTTTGCTCTGTAAGAGAAAGTGTATTATTTACATTGAATGCATCCTGCCTGTCCCCATGAACACAATTTCTTCTAAAAATTTAGACAGAATTTATATTTGGAGAACACTGGGTTATTTTTATGCAATACTAACTTTTAACTTAGCTGAAATTACTTTAAACTTAAAACAGTTGGAGCACCAAGTTTGGAATTCACTTGTCATGTTATAGACAGACATGTTTGATTATAACTAAGACAACAGGACCATTATAGCAAATTGAGAGTTGTTTGCATGAGGAAATGCTATTTCTTGAGTAAATGGGTATAAATCACCCATGAATACAGTTCAATCTCATGCCAACCCAGTTGAATAGAGGTCACATTCACCAAACAGATTCAATGAAACTATACAAGAGCGTCAACAGTAGTTGTTTTCTTTTTATCTAGGAAATTCAATTTCAAAATAGTATTACTGACTGAAGTCTATGCTCTAAGGTAAAATACAATTCAATTCAGTTGAGTTTATCTTAATACAGTATCTTTCATTAACTTTTTATTCCACGTCTCAGGCATCAACATGAAAAAGTAAGATCTCCATCCTATATCTTGATATGACTTTGCATCCAATACCTGATGATGAGTATCTGAATATGGACCTAGGATACTCCTAGACTTAGTCTAATAACCGGTTTGCTCTTAATAGTAATTTATTGAACATTTATATATATCCAGCACTATTCGAAGTACTTTACATGTATTAATTCATGAAAGCAGCTTACATTTTTTGCTGCTCCTACATAAGGAAGAAACTCTTCAGGCTATTTAAAAAGCCTGTGAATGTCAGGGAAGATGCTGACTTTATTCATCTGGTTTTTAAAAAAAAAAAAAAATTTTTAATATATATTTTTTTAATTGTTTTTTGACAGAGAGAGAGAGAGAGAGAGAGAGAGAGAGAGAGAGAAAGATACAGAGACAGAGAGAGAACTGAACTGGGGGAGCGCCCAGTTCAGCATATGGTTCCGCACGGGCCGGGCCGGGGCCAGGATTCGATCCTCGGTCCCCGGCGCTGCAAAGTGAGCACTCAACTCACTGAGCCATCCCGGCTTCCCCTCATCTGGTTTTTAGTAGCTATTTTTTTTAAGAAATGAATGACAGCACTACCATAGTCTACCAAAGCAATATAGTAGAGATAATGCAAAACATATTCAAGTCAAGGAACTTCTCTACACTATACCTCCCGCCTATGTTGGGAACTACAGGGTATAATATGAAGCAAATTAACACTCCCATCAAGGCTAGCACTGTTCTAATAGGATCTAGTAATGTTACTCACATGAGCTTATGAAAAAGAAAACTTTTACCCAGTTTAACCCTATAATATACTAAAATTAATGACAGCAACAAGAAGAAAATCACTGATATAATTAACATATACCACTTTAATTTTTAAAAAGAGAAGTGAATTATTTTATTTGATGTCAATATATTCCCCCAAATATATATAGAAATTTCCTCAAACATAATAAACTTTAATTTTCAGAATTAAATTTTACTCCATGTTAGAATATATATAAATAATAAGCCCGAATTATTATTTTTTTTTTTTAGATTTATTTTTTATTGTTTTGAGACAAGGTCACAGACTTTTTATTTTATTTTATTTTTTATTGTTTGAGAGAAGGTGAGAGAGAGAGGAGAGGGAGGTCCCAGAGCAGTCTCCATAGTTGTACATCATTGGTTTTCACATGGTTTTACTCAACACAGGTGGATGCGGGGCCACATGGGTGGGAACAGAACCAGGGGCCTCCCACATGCAAGGAGAGAAACTAGCCAAGTGTCATCCTGGAGGTCACAAGTCATGCCACAGTTCAGCATTTGGGGTTTGCACAGGCTGGGGCTGGGAATCGAACCCTGGACCTCACAATTATGAGGCAAGCGTTCAATCACTGAGACATCTCAGCATCCCTCCAATTATTTTTATTATAAAATACACTAAAATTTCAAACTGGTCTACAAAACACATTATCATCATAAACGAGCTAATACATTCATAGACATATACAAGGGCTGTTTGGATAGTATGCAGCCATGTAATATGAAAAATAGAAGCATTTGTGGCTGGATTTTTTCTGGACAACCCTTGTATAAAAAAATGGAGGGGAAATACACGAAAATGTTACAATTTATCATCTGTCATCTTGGAAATAAAATTTTTAGTCTTTTTTTTTGTAATTTTCTTCCTATAATTTCCAAATTTCCTATACTTAACCTGTATTGTCTTTTATTTCAAAATTTTTTAAATAGTTACAATTTTTTTCTGATTATGAAAATAGCATATTTACATTTAGAAATCCATGGAAATTTTTCCAACCATAATCACTGTTATATTGTGAAGCATTCTAGGTCTCTACCTCTGTGTAGACATGTGTATGAATACATATTCACATACATATATACATATGCACACATAAAAACATAATTTTACCAAAAAAATTACAGTATTCTGCTTTGTGAGCTGATTTTTTTCCTTCAATAATACACTATTTATTTCCTTCTACATGTACATCATCATTTTTAATAGGTGCATCATACTCATTCACACGATATTTCATAGTATATTTAGCCCCATTACCCATCAGCACCCAGTTTAGATATCATTTCTTCCAAGAGGACTCCACCACCTCCCAGGTCTGGTTTCAGCTCCCCTCATAACTGCTTCAACTGTAGTCTATGCCATCAGAACTGCACTCACTGAATGTTTAGTTGACTGTCTTTTTTCCTAAACTGTAAGCTGTACAAGGGCAGCGACCAACTAAATGCTGTAGCCCCATGCTACCGTGCCCCGCAGAGGTAGCACCCAGGAAATAGTCGTTGACATAATATAAACTGCTTCTTTCCTTTAAAATTATAAATAATAAGATAAACATTCTTGCACATAAAAATTTGTGTACTCTCATCCAATTATTCTCACGGGGTACATTTCTAAAACTGGAATCACAAAGACAAAGGTATGCCCATTTTGAACTTTAACACATTATCCAATTACCCTCCAAAATCCCTGTAGGAATTTACATTCCCATATCCTTGAAACATTAAGTACTGTCATCCTACTTAAAAAAATATGTATATTTATTTTATTGTTTTTGAGAGAACGTGAGAGAGAGCGAGCAAGTGAGAGAGAGAAGGAGGGATGGCCCAGAGCAGTCTTCATTGTATATCACTAGTTGTGACATAGTTTCATTCCACACAGGTGGACATGGGGCAGCGTGGGGCGGGAAGCAACCTGGGGGCCTCCCGCGTGGGAGGCGAGAACCTTTGCTGCCATCCTGGCAGCTACCAGTTGTGCCACAGTTCGGCATATCAGTATGCACGGGCCGGGCCCAGGATCGGATCCCCCAATCTCATGGCTGCAAGATAGCGCTCAGCTGCTGAGCTATCCCAGCATCCCTTGATACCCTTTAAAAATCATTTCCCAATGTGATATTGTTATCATTCATCCCTTTATAATTAGAAAAAATAATTTTAAAAGATATTACAGATTTTGGTATCCTTAAAACTAGATAGTTATTAAGATACAGACAAAAAATATTAACCATGTTATATTTAGAATAGTTGCTCATACCAAAGTTGTTCATTAGCTGAATGATTCTTTATGTTCAAGTAAAAGAGTGCCCACTCTTCTGCTCATTCTTCAATGTAGCTGAAGGAGAGATGATATAAATATATAGAAATATACGTAAGTACTTACTTGATAGAGAAAACATGCAAGAAAACAGGCCAATGTGAAGTTGAATCAGCTGGACTAGAGCATACACTGCTTAACATGCAAGTTAGTTTAGGGCGGACTGTCAACCAGGGCTCAGCAAGTCATCAATCATGATCCACAGGTGGACCACCAAGCAATTTTGGGGTGACCGCCTAAATAATAAAATAAATGTCTAGTGCACCAGGACACTTGGAGAAGTAGCCCTTGCCCTGAAAAAGTCTGCCCAGGCCTGCCCTAAGGTATGGATTCAAAACACATGGTGAAATTGGCAACTTAATAGGGGGGCAGTTACACTTTGCTCTGAAAACAAGCTGGAATATGTTGTCTTTATGCTCTAGAATTGCATTCCCCAAAGCCTATTAATCACTGTCCACAGGAATGCTCACTAGTACTCCAAGCTAAATGTATCCAAAATAACACTCATATTCTTTCTTTTTCCCCTCAAAATACTTAGTTAACTTTGGGTCCAGGCAGTGATGCTATATCTAGACATTCACTGTCCAAAATGTGAATATCGACAGTACAAATTGAGATGTGCTATATGTGTAAAATACCCACTGGGTTTCAAAGACTTAGTATGAAAATAGAATGTAAAATAGCTCACTGATTATTTTTATATTAAGTCCAGTACAGATTACTTGTTGAAATATTTTGGAGATAATGGGGTGAAAATAGTAAAAATAATTTTATCTGTTTCTCCCCGCCTCAATCTTTTTTAATGTGGCTAGTTGAAATTTTTTTAATTATCAATGTGGTTCACATTTGTGGCTCACATTATATTTCTATTGGACAGCAACTTCTACTAGACCATTGATAAGGAGCTAGATTATGAAATTAACCATCAACTGTTGTGCCTGGATAATCTTCCAAAAAGGAGCAAAGAATTTAGGGAAATACTGTGAAGTGGGTTTGGCTTGGACTTTGAGAG
>PVKE010041417.1:0-14181 GCA_004027555.1 Craseonycteris thonglongyai | reverse complement strand
TTCTGTGACAGATAATTATGTTTTTCACTTTTTTTACAGCTCTTGAGAAGATATCCATTCCTACAGATCTTGGTATCCAAAGAGGAATGAATAATAATCTGAAATAGTAAATGCTGGAGTTGGGTAAGTAATCATATGCAGTCTGCTTACTGAAAGAACAGTCAATTTTGAAAGTGAGATCAAATTTATATCAGTTTTCTTCATTGTTATATACATGATATAAATTGTGGATTTTTGAACAGATGTTAAAGGAAACAAACTCATGTAAATTATTAGATAATATGAAATTATTTTAGTTGAAGTTCATAAACTTCACAGACTGAAACAAATATCCTTAAAACATTTATTTTAACAAGCATTGAGTGTAGCAGTTCTGTACCATAACATGATACTCCAAATTAAACTTTTGCATCTCAAATGACCTTTATAGCACTTTTACAGTTCATAAATTCTGTACAGTGTTGCTTCATGGAATAATTTTAATAAATCTTGATTCTGCTCTAAACATTAGCACACCTACTTAAAATGGCATTTCAGTCCAAGCAAATAAAAATTCAGGAATCAGTCTCCTTTGCCATATGGAATATCTGCTATAGAGTTCATGAAATTTATTAAATACTAGAAATTTCAGTAATGATAAAAGCACTACAAATTATTTATCACTACCATAGGAAAAACAAATAAAGCATGTTTTCATTATTTACACATATTTATAACAGGCTTAAGGGTAATACAGATTTAGCTATCATGGGAAAAAATGCATTTGTTAATGTTATGAAGACTTAAGATTACATGATGGAAAAAGAGAAGAATTTTTTAAGATATGAAAGTTTTTACCCCTTATAGCTTGTAAACTCTCTGTATGTGAAACATTAGTGGTCAGCATATTTGGTTATGCTTGAGGGATGTGATCTCAGTCAGTCTATTCCTTCTGTCATTATTTGATTCAACTGGAATTTTATTCATGATTATATTTGGAGAAGAATTATGGAAATCTCAATGTTGACCAAATAGAGCGTATTCTTTTATATCTGAGCTCCTTGACACCATAAGAAGAGTGTTGACTGAAGGTATATGAAAATGTTAAACTTTAATTAAGTATCAGCTTTAGAACTGTGTTCATTATTACATTTTACCAGACAATTAAAACAATTCAGGAATATAAATAAATATGATCTAATCTTTTAAAGCTATGCTAAAGATGTTAATATGCAGAAGATAATGGACTATAAAGGAAAAACAAAGAACTTGGATTACACAAGGGCTATCCAGAAAGTATCCAGCCATGTGATATGAAAAATAGAGGCATTATGAAGGGATTTTTTTTCAGACAGCCCTCTTACATTTTCTTATAACTTTTTTTTTAGGCAGCCCCTCCCAAATTCATCTATTTTTTTCCCCCGACTTTATTTGTTGAAATTCTGCATATAGCTTCTGTGTTCTTTGACCCATCCTGTTTGCCCCTTTCCCTTCATCTTTTGTTTGATATTCTAAGGAAACTCCTAAATGTAATCATTTTACTTGATTAGTTTTTTCTTCAGAATTATCCATTCTGTTGTTCTTTCTATCATATTTTGAGCTTAAAAAAATTAATTCCTAAAACTTGGTTTTGTAGATTCTTTATTATAAGAGGATATACCTTGCTGCATCTCTGAAGATAAATTACACATTTATTTTTTTCTCAAGTCTCTGTTAGCTCTATTTATTTCATTTTGTATTACCGGTAGTTTTGTTGAGATTTATATTTTACCTACCGGTATGTGATATTGATTTTAGTCCAATGTTGGCAATTTGCGATTCTCTGGTCACATTTGTATTTAGGCATTCTTATTCAGCTTCTGCTTATGTTTATTTAAGTTTGAATTGGTAACTAAAAAGTTGAACATGGCTCCTGGGTGGGATCCCTTTTCTAGGGTGAGCAATCACCTGGAAATTTTCCTGACTCCCTAATTCAGTACCTGCATTGGTGTCATAACTTGGAAATAATTGTATCACTATTTAGCTTAGCATGAATGTTCTTATTGGTGTCCATTTGTATGATTTCCTGTGATTGTCAAACATCCTAGCTTCTCTTAATTTAGTCACCACTTCATCATGATGAATTTCACAAGACATGTATCACTTCTTTCATCCATTCACTCTGGACCTTAATATTTCACTTAACATTTCTATCTGTAGAAGTAGCCTTTCCCGTACTTGTTTTAGACATTTATTTCTTTTTATTTTATTTCTTGATAGATTAGATCATTGTGTTTTTTCTACCTTTGAAGTATCCTATTAATTTATATGATTTAATGACACTATATTTTTCCCCATTTAGCATTGCATTCAAAATATTAGCATTATTATTATTATTATTACTACTATTTTGCCATAGTATGAAATTTGGGGCTGGGGGATATATGCCCTATCTTAATCCAATGTACTGATTAATTTATAAACTAGCTAAGAAGGATGGTGAGCTTAATATCACAGGTTAGTACAGCAGCCTTCTAACCCAAAGTTTTATGATTAGTGTGTCTTACCATTTACTCAGTACTATGGAAACCATAAATGAAGAAATCAAAAATATTTGAGCATTGTCAGGATTATTTACTATTGGGCATGTAAAAACCAGATCAAAAAGGAGGCCCCATAGAAAAAGATTTGGCCATTAAGTACCATTCAGAAAACCTTGCTTTTATATTAAATTTATTTTATTATTCATGTACAGTCATTTATATAATAGTCTTTTAAGAAGTAGGCTTTTCTAAAGGAGGAAAGAAACTACAGTTTCATTAGATAATGAAAATTTTTTATTAATGCCATTTAGAACATTCTCCCACTGAAAGTTACATTAACTCATTAAAATGTTGCATTGATTAAAATGTATAAGATTTATTGTGTCAAAATGAAGCCCTGCATTGTTAAATTACTAAGTTTTCAATAATTTCACTGTTAATCCAGGTACTAGTTATAGCTGAAGATTGACTTTTCTCCAGGTAGAAATAAAAATTCAGTGAAGTGTGTGATGTTTTTAAGGATTATTTTTCATACTATGAAAAAATGGTGCGCCTGATAATAGCTAAAAGCAAAGCGAAGCTAATTACTATAATGGAACTGCTTCTAGTAAAGTGATTCCTTTATTCATCTTGGTACAATGTCTGGCCTTCCTTATCAAGCCACTACAAATCTAGGAAGCTTCTTGAGAGATAGAACCATGCATAATGTAGATTCATATTTTCTATGTTCACATAACGGTAGACAAGCAGTGACAGTATTGAAGTTTCGTGCCTTCTCATTTCCGGACCCATATTCTTCAAGGAGGTGAAGTATCAGAGAGAACGTATAGATTATTTTAGCCATGTTCCTTGTTCCAAACTGAGGGAGCAGGGCGTGTCCCCATTTCTGAGATCCAAATTGGAAAATTTCAAGTGTGTGAACATTTATATAGTTATGATAATGGTGTCTGTTTCTTGAACATAGTGCCTGGTTATATGATTCCCAGTTACTTCTCATGCTTAAGAATGAGACGGAAACATATGTGCTGAGGTTTCTTGGAGAACTAATAACAAGCAACCAAAAGGTGGGTCCTGGGAGATATACCATGAACGATAAACACATCCCTTAGTTTATATCATAATAGAGAAGGTAACTTAGTTCCCCCAAAGCATACAAGGCTATTATTATGTGAATCCCATAGATAAAGCAAGTTTTATTATTATAATTATTCACAGCGTTTCTGTTTTCATCTTCAACATACAAAGGTATTCAGAGTTTCTTCATCTGATTTAAAATACAAATTAAAAAGAGAGAAGTTTCTATTCATTGTTGTAACAAGAATAAATCCATAGGCCAGGACAAACTGAGCCAAAAACAGAATCAAGGTTTTGAAAGGTCAGTGCCTTAGATAGCTAACCAACTACTTCAGCAGCAGCTTGATGAAGGGTCAAACATGTGGTAATTGCAATATTATACAAAGATTTGTTTCTAACCACACATGTAATGAGAAATCAAAATGTAAGGAAAATCATTTCTTAATACTGATGGTAGCTGATGTCTGAAGGAAAGATAGCAAGATTTTCCTGAGTACATTTTTATCCTGTAGAGGAAAAAAATACTAAAGGAGAAGTACCAAATAACTGCAGTGGAGCTACCGGTACTGCTTAAACTATTGCCCCACCCCCACCACCCCAACCTTGTTGTACACTGAAATCATCCATCCTTTTTAGAATTTACTGATGCCTGTAACCCCCTCTATTACAATCAGATACTCTGGCTTTTTTTGGCATAAGATCTGACCTCAGCCTTTGGAATTTTAGAAGCCCCCCAAATAATTCTAATGTGCAGCAAAGATTGAGGACTAACGACTTAAGCCACTATTAACATGTAAATTCTCAGCAATTCTACTGTCTCACTGGCAAATAGATTACTAATAAAATTTCTGCCTTGTAGAGTTTTGAGATGATTAAACAAAGATACAACATGAAAGTGTTCTGCAAGGGGATTAAAGTAATATCAGTTGGTAGTTTAAGACTCTCTTAAAGGGTTTTTGAGATTTTCTAGATAAGTTGCTAATCTAGTGATGGTCAAATATTGATAAATTTGGATTACTTAAAAATTTGGAGTTCCAACTATATCTCAAAATGTGTTTCTCTTTATATTGTACTCATATGCTGACATGGAGTTATCACTTTATGACTTACACAGTATGGCACACCGTGACACATGTGGGTTGGCAGTCAAAGGTTGGTCCAGTTCTCTTTAGTATACGCACTGCCAGAGTAAGCACAGGTCCAATTCTCTTTGAATCACTTTGATATCTTGGGCAAGTCATTTAACATTTCTATGCTTCACTCATCTATAAAAGAGAGAGAGTAATTTGTGCCCTATTTCCCAAGCTTTGGGGGAGAATCAAATGTGATAATAGATAAAAATCCTTGGAGAAGTAAACTTATATTAATTTTTTACAAAAATAAAAATCAACAATATGACCAATCTGAGCTATAGGCAGCAGGGTGTCATAAATAGAATATCAACCTAGAAAATCTTTCTCTTTGTGTTTTCTTCTTAAATACAAAAATCTAAAATAAATATGATAAAATGTCATCATCTGTTAAATACAATTAATATTTGTACATAGCTGGGTTTCTATATTATCTTCTAAACTATTACATGTTTTAAGTGTTATAATAAAATTTTGAAAATTAAATTAAAAATTAAAATATGAATTCCAATAGTATGATCTTTGACATGTGAATAAACTTTCTGGTTCTTTGCTTGTCATTTTATGAACAGATAGTCTTTACTATCCCTTTTAAACTATAACATGCAGATCCAGATGACTAGTTGACAACCTGCTGTAAAACTTAAAAAAACATTATTAAGTAATTATGGTGATTGTAATAGATATATTTATATATTTTTGATATAAAAAAATAGGGTACTTATCATTCAAGCCAATTGAGAAATAAATTCAGAGGTATGGTCATCTAAGAAGAAATGGCCATGAGCAATGGGCTCTCCTTCACAATAAAGACCTAAGATAAAGATAATGATTATAGACATTGAATTGGGGCAAATGTTTTATATATACATATATGTGTGTGTATGATAATGCTATTATTTCTAAAAAAATTAAAGGTTTTGTGACAACTTCAGTCCAATAAAAGATCTTAGGAGCACACTGGAGGCCATCAGATTCAAACCAAAAAATGGTGGACTCCTAGTTCTCTGTGTGGATGGGTTTGTATAATTAAAGTTACAACACGCCTATGAAAATAAACATAAGTATCTGTATGGTGTATTATATGGATATACAAACCATTGCACATTCATGACCTCAGTGTAAAGCCAAGTTCCCTCACACAATGTCTAATTGTCAACATTTATAAAATTTAGCTTGGTTTTTATAATCCCTTTTTCTAAATTCAATTCATAGATTTTATCTTTTAGTAAGTGCATAATAATTGCCTTTGTTTGCCTTCAATATAGTAAGGGTCATATTCTTCAACTAGGGTTTCTGATTTAATTTTCTATTTTAATTAATAATTTAATTAACTACACTTTCAACTACTAACTAGGCCCGACCCCACTTAGCTCTCAAGATCCTATGAGATTGGGCAAGTTCAGGGTGGTATGGCCTTAGACTTTTATTTTTCTTTTGATTGATGGTATGGAGGTTTGTAAGGCAGCTAATTTATTATAATTTCTTCTTTTCTAATACATGCTCAGAAATCTTGACAGAGAAGTATTTATGATTGTGTACATACACACACACACACACAAACACACATGGGCACATATGCACACACATTCATATCCTAATCTTTACCATAATGTAGTAATTTGGTTTTAAAATGCTTTGTTAATGTAAGGACTGCATTAGTGTCTCCTGCTAAAATGAGTTCCTGCATATTTAGTGGCTTAAGATAACAAGTATTTTAGTGTCATAATTTTGTGAACAGAGATTTGGGTAGGATCAGATAAAATGATTCTTCTTTGTCACATGGTTGTCATAGGCCACTTGGAGATATTTAACTGGTGCATGTACCTTATGGACCACCCAATACACTTTTCTTTACTTGTCAGAAGTCATGGCAGGGAACTTGGGAGGGCTAGGATCAGCTGGACTATTAGCTATAGCAAGTATAATACATTTTACCCTTTCAAATGGCATTTTCTTGTTAGACTTCTTACATGGAAGTTAAGGGTTCCCAGGAAAAGCATTTCATGAGTTTTGTTTTTTGTTTTGTTTTTGTCTTTTACCAATTAATTTTGTACTTTCCCTGTTACATTTTGGACACATGTATTTTTAGTTTCCATTTTCTTTGCATATGGTCTTAAGCCTAAAATTTAATTTTTCCAGGTCATTTCAGTGATAATTTTCTCTGACTTTTGACCTCTTTACTTCTACTTTCAAATATAGGTCAAAGAGAAATATTTTGTAAGCAAACATGAATTGTTCCTGAAATTTTCATTCACAAATGTGTTTTGTGAACCATGTTTTAGTAGATATGCCCTTTTATAATTACCCTATTTTCATTCAGTGCCAAAGGTAGGCCTTCATTCAACAAATATTTTTAGGCTTACCAGTAGGCCTAATGGACTGTGTATTTAGAGGAAGTCAGAGTGATGAAAGAAATGGTCCCTATACTTTGCAATTTATAATCTACTGTAGAAATCAGACAAACATGAAAGAAATGATAGAGGATGTTTCCACTAATAAAGAAAAATGTATAATCCATGTGTGAGTGTTACACAATACAAAACAAAATGATTAGTTTGTGTAGGAAGACAGCAGGCAGGAGTTTGTCATGAGGCAGAGGACCCTGAACCAGTTATTGAAGTATTAATAGTACTGTCTGGGGGTCATCAGGGAGGAAGATGTGGACATTCCACAAGGAGTTGAAGGGGGAAAGGGATGTCTGGATTATGGCCAAAAATAGCATGAAAAATCTTGATAAACATAATATGTGTACAAGTGATAATAATAAATAGCAGGAGGTTAGGGGCTTATAAAGCAAAATACATAATGAATGTTGCCTCATTTTCATGTAAAATAAAGTCATTTATTACTCATTTTTCCATCTTTACTTCAAAGGATGAAATTGTATCTATCTATCTGTCTGCCGGTCTATCTGTCTATCATCTATCTATCTATCTATCTATCTATCTATCTATCTATCTATCTATCTATCTATCATCTATACATCTATCAATTATCTGTCTGTCTGTCTATCATCTATCTATCTGTCTGTCTATCTACCATCATCTATTTGTCAATGATCAGTCAATCAATCAATCTATCTATCTACCATCTATTTATCATCTATCATTTAAAAGTTTTTCTTTGCCTGTGTTTCAGTTATTATTTTTGCACCTGTGTTAATGTCCTGGTTTGATGATTGGTTTGGTGTGGAAGGTTTTATAACTGGGGGAGGTCAGATAAAAGATATATGGAAACTATAATATTTCTGCAAAAATATATATATATATTTCTGCAATTTACTGTAGGTCTGAAAGTATTTTAAAATAAGTTAAGCTTTCTTTTTCAATTTGCCTTTTTCTTGATATGGATACAGGTAACTAAAATATATGGAAAATAAAATAATAATAAAGATATTCACTTAGATAATAGTTCAGAATTGAGAAGAATTTATTAAAAAGGTTATTATTATTTTTTCTTAGGAAAAGGTTATAGCTTCTAAATATATCATCATTCCAGCTAAATAACTAACTTCCAAAAGAATACTTTGAAAAATCTGTTAGTCTTAAGAAAGCAATCCAACTCCACACAGAAGAAAAATATAAGTCAATGCAATATCTTACTAATCTGATAAAAACAGGATAATGTTATTACTTATTGTTATAGTTATCATATTCTCTTTTCCCATATTTCAAACAGAATCAGTATTTTCTATACTATTGGGTAACTAGAAGCTATACTGAAATATTTGGGAAATAAAATGTTTCATGATCTCTTTTTTATGATTTTATAACTACACTTTTTATTTTTATGAAACGCATTTATTTCTGCTTTCTTTGGCATTTTTAGGTTACTTCCTTACACAGTAAACCAATCTTACTACATTTTAAATTTGGAAAAGAAGAATCTGATATTTAGCAAAGGTGACATCTTTATGACTTGTTTATTTGTTTTCTACCTATTTGGTTTTCTTTTTCAAGTCCTAAAATAATTACATGGACTTTAAGAACTAAATTGAAGCACTTCTTAGAATTAAACCTCTCTTGCGAATGGTATTAAATGGAGTGTTTTGCTAAAATTCTTATCATATTTGCATCTCACAACAACTTTTATCTGGAAATCTGCTAGTGGTTTAGAAATTATTATTTCATTATCCACTATTCTCATGGTTCTTCCAGAGTGTTAGGTAAATAGTTCTCTCTTATATCTTTCTCCATTTCCCAAATAAAAAAGTTAAGACAAAAACAAAAAGTGACTTTTCTGAAACAATACTTAATTTTGGAAAGGAGTGAGCTATCTTGATTGGCTTTGCTCATCTATTCAAAAGAGAGAAAAAGGTATATAATGATTCTGTGTCTTCCAACCAATGGCAACAAACAAGAAAGCATTTGTGAGGTGAAGAATAGTGTTTTGTAGGTGATCTGAATAATCTTACTGTCCAAGAACAGCGGGTGCTTTTTATGTAAACAACAAAGTAAAGGCATGCTATAGCAGGTCGTTAGTGAACTTAATGAATAAATATGTATTTGAGCTAGTTATTGCTTTCTACCCTTGAGTTCTGCCTATTGTAATTCTTGAATAATATCTTTATTATAGTGTCTATTTAGGATAAAACATACTACTGAAAGTTCATTCATTTTTTAAAGATTAACAGAGTGTGTATTATGTACCAGACACTGTGTATCAGGAATACAACACCAAATACTTGAGAAATTAAGAGTGCACATTTCTACTTTTAGGTGTTTAAATTCTACCTCTGCCACTTACATTGTAGCTTTTGTTAATTTTTAAATTGTCTTTTCCTCAATTTATTCACCTGTATGATTATAAAGATAATGTCTTTACATGCTGTTGTGCGGATTAAATAAAACTATAATGATACCGAGTATTATTAAGATATAACCTCACACTGAAGATAACAGTGTCAGTGTGGTAATAAAAAAAAATCAGCACTGTGATCATGTTATGCACAAGATACAATACAAGATAAGGAAGAAGCATAGGTAAATTAGGCTGCAGAACAGAGAAGTCTGTAGTGAATTGAACATAGAGCTGATTTGGAGGAAGATAAGAGTTAGATGAAATCATTGGAGAGCAAGTGCAAATGAATGTCAGGGTCAGTGTCTGTGAATTCAGAAGCATAAAACCCTGCCCAAAATGTAAAGATGTAGGAAGCACCATTACTGGAGAAAGCGTGTATATGGATAGAGTGAAAAAAATAGCACAAAAAAGGAATGATTAAATTGAGGCTGTCTCAGACAGCAGGAAGCTTACAAAGCTGGAAATTGGACTGATACAAATTGTTTTAGAAACGTCAGTCTGTCAGCAATACAGAGAAGAGAAGGAGGTGCCCTAGTGTCTGCTGGAAAACTTGTTAGTGGGATTTAGTAATTATTTAGATGAATGACTCCAGTAATGGTTGTGTGGAAAACAAACTTTCTGAAAGATGCTAATATAGAAGGGATACATGGAATTGGATATGAGGTGATAGAGTCAAGAGAGAACTTGAAATACTGAACCTGAGAGATCTGTGGGATGTGCAGATGAAGATGGACTGTCAACAATTAGGTAAGGGGGTCTAGAGTTCAGAAAAATATACTAGGCTAGAGGTACAGATTTGGAAATATGAAGCAATTAAGTGGTAGTTGATGCCAAGTGAAAGCATCAGAAGGTTAAGAATAGAGCTCTGGTCAACACTGATGTTTAAAGAATTGCTGAGAAGGCCAGTGATATAAGGATTCAGAAAACATCAGTATCAAAATAATTTGAAAGACATGGTACTAGTTATCAGTGTTAAATGATGCCAAGAAGGTAACTATTCATTGAATTTGCCAATTAGAATGTGACTTAATATTTTATTAAGAGCAGCTCTGCTAATATAAAAAGGTAACTAGCAAACATATATTTTCTTTTCATGCATCAGTTTTCTTTTGGTTTTGTTTTTTTGTTTTTAAAAGCCTGTGCTCTTTATTTATTTATTTTTTTAAAGATTTATTTTATTGAGGAAGCCGGGATGGCTCAGTGGGTTGAACGCTCACTTTGCAGCGCCGGGGACCGAGGATCGAATCCCGGCCCTGGCCCTTGTGGACCCATATGCTGAACTGGGGAGTGCCCCCAGTTCAGTTCTCTCTCTGTCTCTGTATCTCTCTCTCTCTCTCTCTGTCAAAAACAATTAAAAAAAAACCACAATAAAAATAAATCTTAAAAAGAAAGATTTATTTTATTGTTTTTGACAGAGACAGAGAGAGACAAAGAGAAGGAGGAGGGCCCAGAGCAGTCTTCTTGGTGAACTTCAACAGTTTTCGATATGGTTTCATTCCACACATGTGGGTGGGGCACTGAGCACGGTGGGAACTGGGCTGGGGGTCTCCAGCATGGGAGTCACTCCCCAGTTCAGCGTATGGGTCTGCACAGGCCAGGGCTGGGATTTGATCCTCGGTCCCCAAGGCTGCAAAGTGAGCACTTTACCCACTGGGCCATCCGGCTTCCCTGCATCAGTTTTAAAGTTCAATGTTTGTTCAAGGTTTTTAAAAATATGTTTACCTTTCTTCACTGTTGTGTTTTCTAAAAAGAAATATTCCACTAATCCTTATTCCCTGATGTGAAATAAAATCTCTTCTATAATGTGAATTTTGATTTATCACTGGCCACCAATGGTTTGCAAAGCAGAACCTTTTGGATAAAACTGTGACTGAAATAAATTATAAAATAGAAATAAAATTTATTTGTAAAATAAGATTAGCTAACAGTTGGTCTTGGTTAATTTGGAAAAGCCACCTATTTATTTTTCAAAATTTAGCCCACAATTTCAAGCTTCATTATAGTACACCCCATAAAAACTTATAATTTTAAGTTTATTTCTTCCTCATAGAGTTGAAGACTATGCCAGACTCTTAATTCTATATATCCGATTTATTTAAGCTTGAATTATTACTATGTTTGTTAGAATAAGATTCAAATTTCTTCCCCCAAATTTTCCTCAAATGGAGAACCCACCAGAGTACTTTTGCTCAATTCAAAGTATGTAAGTAAACAAACTATTGTCTACATGTAGTGGACAAGATACTGAAAGAATACAACAAAAATAATTTTACCTAATATAGCCTATCATTTAAAACCTAAAGTATTTTTTTCCTAAATAGTGAAATTTAAATTTAAGTATAAAACTAGTTGTTTCAGAGGAAACCATTTCAATGTAGTTTTAGATATACAAAAATTAAGTAAAAAATAGTTTGAAATAAAATATTAAAAAATTATTGCTCATAACAGCTTTAAAAATTAAAAAAACAAAACAAACAATTATGTGTTTTAAAGGAGAAAAAGAAATCTTAACTGTAAGGGAGACAAGATCACCAAGTGCCTTGCTCGAGGCACCTATATGTCAGGGGTGAGGAAAAGAAGCTAATGGCACTCATTTTATGCAAATGGAGGTACATTTTGAGGCTAGCCTGAAAAACAGACATGCTTGCAACTGTTTGATGAAGCCAGTGAAACTCTAGAGGCCTAGGCTGAGCTATTAATACTTTGGGGTCCAGCCACTCACTAGCTGAGCCAAAATTGGAAGTTTAGAGATACTGCTTCACATTCCACAAAGAGCATTCTGAGTGATGTCCTGCTGTATAGTTACTTCATGGTTAATTGTAGCATCAAGGCAATGACTGAAAGTAAGATAATAAAGTTCACCCAAACAAAAAAATACCACACCAAATGGGAAAGAGAATCAAGGCTTTTGGTCTTCTGATCCACTGAAATTTTGCTGGGAATAATTTTTTCCCTGAGGGTTGAGCTACAGCACTGTGTCAGTGACAACTGCCTTGATCTTGATTCACTCACCCTTTTCCTGTATCCCCTCACTTATATTCCTATATAAGACCCCCTTGCACATCATCATAATGACTCATCTCAGAGTTAGCCCACTAGTCTTGTCTCTTTTTGTTTACTGTACGTTTATTTAAGCCACAGGGATGTCCAAACTTTTGGCTTCCCTCAGCCACATGGAAAAAGAAAGTGTTGCCTTGGGCCACACATGGAGTGCACTGACACTAGTGATGGCTGACAAGCCAGGAGCAGGGTCACAAAGAAATCTCATAATGTTTTGGGAAAGTTTGCGAGTTTGTGTTGGGCTGCATTTGAGGCCATCTTGTACTACGTGCAGCCCATGGCTGCAGGTTGGACAAGCTTGATTTAAGGCTCTTCTTGGCCTTTACCTTCCACAGTCAGAGGACAGGACATTCTTGGCTAACTTACAGTAAGGGTCTTATATCTATGCCCCAAACAAACAGGGCTGGGGCTCCACTGGAAATTTGCTAGATTCCTTATGCCAACTGGCTTACTTCTAGCTGAGAATTATGTATAACTACTGTAGTTAGATAAGCTATTGCTAAATCCAAGGAAAGCTGCTACTAACATCCTTCCTCTAGAGTGCTTTGTCTTCCAGGAGAAATATTGCATTGCAGACATAATATCATCTAAGCAAACAAACAAACACTAATAAATTCCAAAATACCATTTAACTCTATTGCTCCTCATGAAATGCTGGAGTACCAGGAAACAAAATCGATGAAACTAAATTAATGAAATTTTATTTGTTTTATATAAAGACTGGTGACTTAATCCTGGGGACACATAAAAAGTAGCAGTTTTTTAATATGTATGCAAAACTTAATAAAGTATTAAGTTTTTAAACAAAAAAAATTTAAGAGACTTCTTTCATTTATTTCTCCACCTTTCTTTAGGTGACTGGGCATTATGAATGGAATAATATCTGTACTACATTTGGACAGTCGCATACTACCCCCCAAAAGTTCTGAAGTGATTTGAAATAGGAGAAAAAAGTTTATAAAAAAAATTTGTTTGTGAAATTTCGACGTTGCAAAGGCTTCTCTCTCTAAGAAGTGGTGTGTGGAACCTCTGAGAGACAAAATTCCAAAAATTATCCTATTATCAAAAATTCCCCCACTGTAAAAATTAGTGTGTGTATATATATATATATATATATATATTTAAATAATCGACAACATAAAGAAAATGTAAAGAGGGAAAAATAAGCAGTATAAAATGCTGGAGTATTTGTTTCTTAAAGTGTTCATTAAGACTGCTTATGGGAAAAAACACCAGCTCATGTGAGGAGTTAAGATGCTACATTAGCAATGATTTGTAGCAAATGTTTTATCCAATAAATTCTAAGTAATTGTGAAAAGATTTAATGAAGTGTCTATTGGATATTAGAGTGCTCTGTGGGTGATTTCAGTTGGCAAATCACATTATTCTTATTTTAAGAGTATTCAGTTCTCTCTACAGGTAAATGTAAGGCATGAATAATTGTCTATTTATAATTGTAATTAAATGCTTTAAGCAAAGTCAAATTCACTGAAAATGTGCTAAAACTCAACATGTGTATTGAACCTGAACCCAGAAACTAGAAGTGAAGTAAAATTTTTCACATTTTTTTTAAAGATTTACCTTCATTGTTTTTCGACAGACAGACAGACAGA
>PVKE010041416.1:0-14172 GCA_004027555.1 Craseonycteris thonglongyai | reverse complement strand
AATAATAAATAAAAAAAAAGAAAAAAAAAAGAAATTGTCTCTAAACATGAAAGTGTCTTACATTTCTTACTCATCTAGGAAAAGCTTTTCTTACTGGAATTTAGATATTTTAGATTTATTTGTGTTCACTGTTCTTCAGTGAGACATTTAAATGTATGTTTTTTTTTCTTTCTCTTTTCACTTTTTGTTATGTCAGCAAGGATTAGGGTCTTTCATGTCCTCCATTATATCCAGAGGCAAGATATTCTTGTATTAATTTATGAAATTGTACATTATTAGTTAAAGTAATTTGATTCATTTTTTATCTATATTAGACATCTGGCTATAAGGCCCTATACAATCACTAATTGAATATTCAGAATGCTAAGTTAAAAATCTTAAAATTAGTATTTTCTTAGTTTGCTGCATTATATGTTAGGTATAATTATGCGTTTCAGCTCAAATTTTATACTGTTTGAGCCTAAATTAAATTAAATTAAATTTATTTTGATTTTTTTTTCAGCTGAGGTTTATGACTGGACTTTAAGCATGGAGCAAAGTCAAGAAGTATCTTTTGCATGATTAGTTAATCTTAACTTCTATTTGTATAGCAGGATTAAATCAAACAAAATAAATTTAGCTACTAGGATCTAATTTCAGAATTTTTAAGTACATTATATTATCAAATCAAATTGACAAACTCTCTTTCTAAAATTTTCACAAGAAACAATGAAATTACCATCATCTACTTTAAACCTAAATTTTAAATGATTTTCCCAAGTTCAAATATTTATATGTATGAACAAGAAAATTTTACATTTATTTTTTGAGTGGCAAAGAAGTTGATAACTATTTTAAAAGAAATTGCTTATGTTTTCCTTTTTAAGTATCTTAATCCCTTTTTATATGATGTAATTATGGTGAACTTTCTTCTAAAGCAAAGATTTAATTGTGATTTATTTTTTTCTTTAGGACAGCAGTAGAAGGGTAGAAAAAGGTCATGATTATGTAACTTAATTAGAAAACTATCTTTTAATTAAAAATTGTATAACTAAACACCAGCACTGTTTAGTATTTCACAAGAAAAAGTTTTCAGTAAAACATTAAACTATAATATTACTTTTTTTTCTATACTAAAAATTATGAAAAGTACAAAAAAGTGTTAGTTTATTCTGAGGGTTCCAAACAAGACAGGAGTGCCTTCCTCTAGCTATCAAATAAT
Organism: Craseonycteris thonglongyai; assembly: GCA_004027555.1. Classification (NCBI taxonomy): domain Eukaryota; kingdom Metazoa; phylum Chordata; class Mammalia; order Chiroptera; family Craseonycteridae; genus Craseonycteris; species Craseonycteris thonglongyai. The sequence goes on along the minus strand of PVKE010041416.1, from coordinate 12,971 downwards.
TTTACTTATTTTACTATTGCAAATCGTATCTGAAGTCTTTATTAAAAACCAGCAAAACAAATAAAAAGATACTTCAGTTGGTCAATTTGTAGAAACAGTGATGGAGCTTATTTTGTAAATATAATTTTTCAAAACAGACACACACAAACACATAATTTCATTCAAAAGATTAGTTAAACATGGAAGAAATTCAAGAAAGAGCAAGGAACAGAAACAGGAGGAATCGGAGAGCTCACATCTCAGTCTCTCGTGAATTTAGAAGGTTCACTAACAGAACTGAGTCCAGATTTAAGACACACATTCAAACTAAGCTAACAATAACAGAGAAACACACAGAACATTTCAAAGATTTGTGGCTGTTTTTAAGTAAGTGATTAATTTTCTTTTTCAATTATAATTTTCACTATGTGAAATTATCTATTAGGACTTTATATCTATGATAAAGCTCATCAATAGAGAATATAAGCATTGCTATATCTTCTTATATGCAATATTTTCATTAAAAAATTCAAAATGAATGTATCGCATTATTCAAATAGTTATATAGGTATTATAGGAAAGAAAATTGCTATGAAAGCCATAAGTTAATATTATAATTTGAGCTCACTTATGAGTTGGTCCATGTGGCAATTTCACAAAATGAGTTACCTGTATAAGGGTTTATACTAGTCAAGGATGGTCTATTATTACAGGGCCTGAGGCTGAGAGCAAACTTTCTAGTCTTATCCTTCTCCAAATTTCAAAGGATATAGTAATAATTTAGTTTTTTTAAGCTTACTCAAAAAGCACTTTCAAACTCAAATACTGGAATCCAATACCTGGATCATTTCAGCCTTATATCTACTATTATTTGTGAACCAAAAGACTTTTTACACCCTTTTTCTGTTTCTGTTTTTGTTTTTTTATTCTAAATCTCCCCCTAAATTAATTTCCATATAAAAACTATGGAACCCCTGCCTGACTGACTTTGCAAAATCTTAAAAAAACAAAACAAAACAAAACCTCAAAATAAATGAATAAACATAACCTTTGATCACAAAACAGAAATGAACAATTTTACTGAGAGATTATTTAATCTGTAATACATTCAAGATATATCCCTTTCTTACAAAGTTAACCAGTAAAAAGAAAAATGAGAAGCCAAAATATACATCTGCATGTCATAATAATAAAAGCAATAAAATATTTTTAAATGCTCATCATGTATAAATCTTGTATTCAAAATGAAATTCTGTAACACAGGCAGGAAAATCTAAACTCTGCTACTATATATGGAGAGCCTTGATGCAGACAGCTACAATTTTTCTGAATGAACTCAAATTCTGAGCTCATGTTTCTCACACATCAACAATAATATAAATGGTATGTATTGCTGAAAGAAGAAGGCAATTTTCTTTCCAAATCAGTGGTGCCCTCAGGTACATTGTCTTTCTTCCTTTAATTTTCCTGTACTCTGTTATCTTTCTATAATTACTTTCATCTTTAAAGGCTCTTGAAACCCTGAGAAAATTATGTGTCTCATTCTCTATCAATATAATTTTTTGATAAGATGACAACAGGTTAAATAAAAAGGCCAAAATTAAAAAACTGGTCATCTGAGAGGATTTTGTACTTATAAGACTCCTACTTCACTTAAAGCTATTGAATTAGAATGGCATAAATTTAATGCCTCAATTACCATTTTTGAAGCTGCTTCTGTTTGTCTCTCCTCTAGTTGGTAGATCCTCGCTCTGTTGAATATATTTAAATCAGAGTGGTTTAATTTCAGCTAAGTCCAGCAGATACACATTGAACATCTACTGTATGCTACAGCTGCAAGATGAGCATAATATTGACCTCTTCTCCAAAACACTTAATATTTAGAAAGCCACAAAATATTATATATAAAGGAAACTTTCAAGGAAGAGTTTGAACTGTGGAGAGTCATCAGCAAGACAGAGCCTCTTTCGCTTACATATACAGTATGACAAACTAAGACCCTAATGGATTCACTCATTGCAGAAAACTATCATAAACTTGGACATGATGCCAAAAGCAACTCCCAGAAGGTAGTGGAGAGCAAATGGCAAGTGATTATCTCAGAGTTGCTTACGAGCTTGAAGAAGAAAAACAAGAGCTATACCAGTACAATCTGCAATGCTTTTAAACTTAAACCAAATTTTGTCCACAGAAGCGACAAAGGCACATGTATAGTATTAAAATTGATGGTCTTTATAACCTGGAGAACCAGAATACTGAAGCCAGAAAACCATAAATGCTGAAAAGAGTGGGGGAAGTCCAAATAGAAAGGAGTCAGAGAAGAAATCTCAAACTGTTTTCTCAAATCTGACTAAGTCCTAAAACAACTGTGTGCAGAACAAACTCAAAGCAACATGGTTGAAGACAAAACATTTTTAATTGAGTTCAGAGATGCTACCCAAGAAGCAGAGTTTTCAACTCAATTCCAGACAAATAAAAGTTATCCTATAGAGACAAAGGAAACACTTATTGGAGAAAATAGCACAATCTAGAATCTTTTCATCTTAATATGCACAATGGTCAAAATACTCCCTAAAGTTAACTGAAATAAAAAGAACCAAGAAAAAATATGTTTCTCAAAAGAAAAGAAAATCTAATGACTGATTGCTAAATGAACCAGATACTGGAACTAACAGGCATGGATTATAAAGCAGCTATTATAATTCTTCTCAATAGACAAGAACAAAATATGTTTTCAAGGAATAAAATTATAAACAAAATAATAGAAAGCATCATCCAAGAAACAGAAACAATAAAAAAGAAACAAAATTTTTAGAATTAAATTCTCAACAACAACAAATTGCTGTGTGAACTTACCCAAAAATACAAAACAGAGAAAAGATTAAGAAGACTTTAAGATATACCAATAAATAAATGATAGATATATGATTTGATGATAGATAGATGATAGATAAGTAGATAGATAGATAAACAATAAAATATTATTCAACCATAAAAATAAAGAAAATCTTGCCATGTGCAACAACATGTATGAACCTAGAGGATAAGTCAAAGAAAGAAAGGCTAATACCGTATGATCGCACTCAGAATCTAAAAAGTCAAACTCAAAGAACCAGGGAGTAGAACACTGATTACTAGGGGTTGGGAGATGAGGAAAATAGGGAATTGTTGTTCAAAGGGTACAAACTCTCTTTCATAAGATGAATAAATTCTGGGGATCTTATGTTGAACATGGTGACTGTAATTAATAACACTTTATTGTATGATTGAAATGTCTTAAGAGATTAAATTCTAAGAGTTCTCACCACAGGGGGGGAAATCAACTGTGAGGTGATGGGTATGTAAATTAACTTGATTGTGGTAATCATCTCACAATGCATTTGTATATGAAATCATTAAGTTGCACACCTTAAACATACATAATTTTTTTATTTTTCAATTATACCTCAATAAAGCTGAGGGAAAAAAAGACATTTTCAGAGAATCGATAGGAGCAAATGTGCACTGTAAGAAATACTAAAGAAAATTCTAGAAGAAAGGTGACATGAGATAGAAACTTAGATTCCCAGAAAAGAAAGAAAGCTGGCAAATATTGGATAAATGGTAAATATGGAAATGGTAAATATCTAAAAATATACAAGTAGTTTCATTTTGTCTTTTATCACCTTTGTTATTTAAATAAATCATAAATGTTTAAAACAAAGTATTTTCCTTCAGGATTTTGAAATTTACATAATACAAATATGCCATATAAATAAAATAACTACATATATTATATGTATTTATGTAATATATACATGCCAAATATAAAAGAACTATATGTGTTATATATAAAATATTTATATGTATTACATAAATACATTTAAAATATATTTATGTAATACATACATGCCATATATTCATTATATATATGAACAAGAATAAAAAGAGATCTATATGTTAGTAAGATGTCTATAATTTATTTCAAGTAATATATTATTAATTGTAAGTGGACTATAAAAAATTAATGCTGTTTGTTGTGTTCTATAAAGAAACCATTTAAAATGCAAAAACAAAACTCAAAATTTTATAGGACATTACAAATGGAATTTTTTTTTAATTCTAATAATAATTTAAAAAATCAGGTAAGGTGGTTAGAGGAACAATAACTAAAAGATAATAAAAAATACTAGCCACTAACAAAAAGTATATCCATTATTACATAGAAGTTATTTAACAAAACACTTTACAAAGTAGAAATTGTCAAAATGGTTTTTAAAACTCCACTTACACGCTGTCTATAAAATGTACACTTTAAAACACAAAACTAGATTGTCTAGAAGTAAACAAATAGATAAGATATGTAATGCAAGCACTAAATATAAGAAGGCTGCTATAGCTATCTATAAGAGAGTACTATTAAGACAAAAAGGGAGATACCTAATAATAATTAGTGTCAATTTATCAGAAAAATAAAACAATCATAAGTGTGTAAGCACCTAAAAACAGAAGTTTAAAATACGTGAGACAAAAATTACCAGAACTGAAGGGAGAATTGTACGATTACACAATTTCATGTGAAGATTTTTAATACACTTTACCTAAGCAATTTATTAAATAACTATGCAAAAATCAAGACACATGAAAAATCTGAGTACTACTATCAAATATCTTAATTAATAGTTATAAAACACTACATCCCAAAATAGCAGAATACACATCTTTCAAACGCCATGGTGCATTTACCAAAATAAATTATATTTGAACAATAAAAAAAGCCTTAATAAATTTTGTTTAAAATCATACAGAGTATGTCCTCTACCTTCAATTTAATTAAATTAAAACCCAATAACAATAAAATTGCCAGAAAAACTGAACATGTTTGGAAATTACACAATATACTTCTAAATAAGTATTGGGTTAAAGATCAGAATTGCAAGATCAATAATAATAAAAACATAATGTATCAAAATTTTTAAGTGGTAGCTATAGCAATGCTTAGAGGAAAATGTACAGCAATAAAAGTCTGTATTAGAACAAATGGAGGAGTATAAAAATAGCGATCTAAGCTTCTACCCTAAGAAACTAATTTTAAAAATTATATTAAATCCAAAATATGCAAAAGCTGGAAAATAAATAGAAGAGAAGAAATTGATGAAATGGAAACAAAAACAAAAGAGAGAGAGAACTTGGGCAAGCACAGGAACAGGGAGGGAATGAGGGAGAGAGGGAGGAAGGGAGGAAGAAGGAGATTAAGGGAGGAGAGAGAAGGTACAATTACTAATAATAGGAATGAAAGAGCTGACATCATTACAGAGCCTCCAGATTTTCAAAGGATAACAAAGGAATTCTATGAACAACTTTATGGCAACACATATGACAACCTGTGTAACATGGACACATTCCTTGAGAGACACAAATTATCAAAACTCATTGAAGAAAAAGTAGAAAATTTGTACTGCCCTATACAAATTATAAAAATTGAATAGATAATGAACCCCCACTCCCCAACCCCTAGAAAAATAAAAAAGAACATTCTCCAGGCTCAAATGGTTTCACTGAAGACTTTTTTCAAACATTTAAGAAAGATGTAATTTCAATCTTATACTTTCAGAATAGAGAGACAGGAACAATTCCCAACTCATTTTGTGAGGCCAATGCTACCTGGATTTCAAAAATAGATAAAGACATCGTAGGAAAGGAGGATCACAGAGCCATATTCCTCATGAACATAAACCTAAAAAATTCATGAGAATATATTAGCAAAGGGATGCAGGGAGGGCTCAGCAGGTTGAGCACTCACTCGTCTTGTAGCCCTGGGGTCCAAGGATCAAATCCCAGCCCCAGCCCTTTTGGACCTATATGCTAAACTGGAGTGTGCTCCCAGTTTGGTTCTCATTGGGGGCAAGCCTCCTATGTGGGAGGCGGGAGGCTCCCAATTTGGCTCCCACCCCAGCAGGAGGCCCCCGGCCAGTTCCTGCCCTGCACAGCCCCACAACCCCCTGTGGAATGAAAACTATGTAGAAAATTAAGGCCATACAACTATGGAGACTGCTCTGGGACTTCTCCCTTCTCTCTGTCTCTCTATCTGTCAAAAGCAATAAAAATAAATCTAAAAAAATATATCTATATATATTTATATATATATCTATATATATATATCTATATATCTATATCTATCTATATCTATCTATCTATCTATCTATCTATCTATCTATCTATATATATATATATATATATTAGCAAATAAAATCCACTAAATATATAAAAAGAATAATATGTTATGACTATGTGGAAGTTTAGTCTGGGAATTCAAAGTTGAAAAATCCATCAATGTAATTCATCATATTAATAAAAATAAACAATAAAATAATGTGATTACTTAAGTGAATACAGGAAAAGCATTTGTAAATAATTCTACACCCTTCAATGATAATGGTTCTAATCAAAATAGAAATGGAAGAAAATTACTCAAGTTGAGAGATGACAAGTGTAGAATAGAGTTGTTGCCCTGAAAATAGGCAAGTGAACAGAAATATCTTGGAAACCAATCTAAAAGACTTGCTGGAGTAGCAGTGAAAGAAAACTTGCAGGATACTTGGTCTTATCCAAACACTCCAGAGAGACATTCGATTCCCACTGACCCATCTACCTAACCCCATTTGCCAGGACCAGTCAGACTGCTGAGGCAAGAAGGGTGATTATTGTCAATATAGCCATAATATAATTATTATACCAATAAAACGTGATAGTATTTTTTAGGTATTAATCCTGTAAACTAAAAATGGAATGAACATTACAGGCTATTCGAACCCAGTGATATTTTATAATAACAAACATTTTGGACAGATTCAAATATAAAGGACATTTTGACCCAGACAAAAGGTTTCCATGGGTTTTGGACAGGACAAAATTTCTACTAATAGCAAGAAAAAGAAGCATTAAGGATGATTACCCATCTAAATGGTATGAACAGATAAGTAGGCAGTGGTGTCCTCTCCTTACATAAAGATTTTACCTAAAAAGGGAGGTGATGTAAATTTTTAGTATTTTTTTTTTTAAGATTTATTTAATGTTTTTGACAGAGACAGAAATAGACAGAGATAAGGGGGAGGGCCCAGAGCAGTCTCCACAGCTATATACATCATCAGCTTTTGACATGAATTTGTTCCACACAGGTGGGCGGGGGCCCCGCAGGGTGGGAGCTGGGCTGCGAGACTCCTGCATGGGAGGCTTGCCCCCTTGAGCCAGGGGCCAAACTGGAGCCTCCCACATGGGAAGCACACCCCATTTCAGCACATCGGTCCACATGGGCCAGGGCCAGGACTCAATCCTTGGTCCCCAGGGCTGCAAAAGGAGTGCTTAAACTGCTGAGTCATTCTGGCTTCCCCAATTTTTTATATTTTAAAACTTTTCCCTTTGGTATGTATGTAAATTTTTTATGAACATATTATGTATAAAAACAGGGGAGGGTCTTAATAATTAAACATGGTTTTCTATATCACACTTCAGATTTGGGTGCTGACCTCTAATATTTCAAGGAGTAATATTTTTAAATGTCAGACTTCTGATGCTGAAATGTAAAATTGGACTGGGAAAGATATAATTTATTAAGCATTAGGACGTAAGATTTAAGATATATATGTTACTTAAGATGATTGAAAGTGTTACAATGCTACACAAACCATCTCTGGCCATCTCTGACCCCATTTCCCCAAATTATTCACAATCCTGACAAAACAGTCTGAGACAAAAAGGAATCATTTTGTAGCTGGCTCCCTAGTGATAGCTTGCCTGTCATGAATTACTTCATTAAAATTAAACCATTCATTATTAGAGGATTAACATGACTTGAAATTAAAGTTAATCTCCATGGAAAAAGAGTCTCACACCTGTATTGATGGGCATTGGAAATCCTGGGAACATGCAAGGCCACACTACACTGCAGAATTTAAACCAACAAACATATCTCTGAAGTGATGACTCATTAAGCTCCGTAGCTGACAGAAAATTTAATAAAATTGAATTTTCATAATTCAGGAGCAAGGGCCCGAGCCTACTCTAAGCCACAGCCGCACCTGGCTCTGTAGCTCATGAGCTTTCCCATTGAGAGGGGAGCTGTAAGAAGCACGACAGAACTAGACAGTGGTTTCCCAGGGGATGATTGGAGCATTGTGAGTCACACGCCTACGTTTTAAAATTAATATTTGGCCCCCAAGACTTCTTAGTCAGCGAGGGATCTCCTTCAGGCAAGAAAACATGCGTATAGATGGGAACAGACATCCATTTTGAACAGTACCGACTAAAACCCTGATATAAACTTGTACAACCTGTGGTCTGTGGGCCACTTGAGGCCAAGGATGGCTTCGAATGCAGCCCAACACAAATTCATAAACTTTCCTAAAACATTATGAGGTTTTTTGCAACTTTTGTTTTAGCTCATGAGCTATCATTAGTGTTAGTGTCTTTTATGTGTGATCCAAGACAATTCTTCTTCCAGTGTGGCCCAGGGAAGCCAACAGGTTAGACACCCGTCACCTAACAGGTATTGAGTCAATTTTTGCTTACTGATATATTATTGCACAAGCATTCAAGGGAGAATGGAAAAGGTAGAATTCCACATCTTAAAAATACCTTATAATATTTACAAATAATACTATAAATTATGTAGGGACATATAATTAGCAACTTTACAAAACAATTATTTTATTAATTGTTGATAGAACCTTTCAATGGTGAGCTTTTTGCTTATTTTTTGCTTTTGGGTTTTCTTGTTTTGTTTGCATTTACATTTGCGCATGAGGCTACTCCTGGTCACCACATTTTATTGAACATTTTAGATAGAGACATTTAAGGGGTTTAATTAAAAAATACACATATTACTTCTAATATTAATCAATTACAATTGGAAAGAACTTTTGAAATAATGTGTTTTATAGGTAAGCTATAGTTCTCCTTGGTGCTATCTACAAATGTTTCCAAAAATAAACTAAACTTTTAAAAATGAGAAGTCCTCTCTGTTATTCCTTTACACCAGTGCTACTCAAACTACTGATGAACGTAAGTTTCAATGGATTTTGAAGCACCTGTTTACACAGACCAATGCATTTAATCTGTCCATATATAGTACTGGACACTGGCTTTGTGGAAGGCACCATATTAGGCTTTGAGAAATATGACATTAATAATAAATCATTTTTAACTATTTATTAAAAGATATGCTAGGCAACATCTTTTAGCCAATGATTACAATGATAATTTTGCCAGTAATAAATCTGCATTTTTCATTGATTATTTTTAGTTATAGTTTAAAATTCTTGCAGGCCTTGTTCCTCTTATCAGGCTGAAATGACAGATGTATCTGATACTTGTTGGCCATGTCGGGGTCCGGTCTTCTCAGCCCACCTTTCACTCCAGCCCTTTCGGTGCACCACCTTTGACAAAATGCAGCTCGACAGTACCTACTCCCAGCTCTATCTAGAATTTCTCATGTCTGTTATTGGGCTTCTCCAAGTCATCAGAGAGCAGTCACTCAAACGTAATAGAAAGAATGAGGAAGTTAATGCTCCATGGAGCAGCTGTGAATTACTAATCCCCTCTTCCATCCCATGGGTGGTCCTTCTGTGAGAAATAGCTCCTCTGAAAGTCCCACTGATCAGCCTCAGCTGCCTTCACAAGACCTGCTTAGTTAGTATTGAGCCTTTCATTGGCTTGTCCCCCCCACCATTTTTCTCACCCATTTCTCCTGATTTTCTGGGGTGACTTCTCAAAATAAACTATTTCCCTGCAAGTCCTTGTTTCTGCCTCTCCTTTCATAGGGGAACCAGGTGAGGACAGTGACATTTTACTAAAGTCACAGAATCTAACGAGGCTTGTATTAGTAGCTACAAATCCATATGTCACTATAACAGTAGTCCATCCTCCATTCCCACCCCCCAAAAGGCTTTATTAATATATTCTTCTGTTCACAACTTAGCAAATGAAACTTAAATTTCTTGCCCAATGTTGAAGGTGCTTGATTATCTACACCTCAATCTCCGCCCCATCCATCCTTAATAGCCAGACTTACTAACTCTTTTTTGCCCAGCCAGAAACTCCTCCTAAATATATTCCCACCATGAGACAAGTTTAGTCTACCTTGATCTGTTCTCTGAAATGTCATGGCTTTAATAGCTTATACTACCACATTTAAAACAATGGTATTGCCTCCAAATCTTATTATTTGGGGGTTTCTTTTCTCTCTCTCTCTCTCTCCTGTTACATTTTAGCAACTTGAGCATGGAGACATAGTTATAGTGTGTTTTTACATTTCCCAACACTGAACAAAATGTGGGCACATAGTAGGTCTTTAATAAATGTGCACTGTTGATTAATGCTCCTTCTAGCATACTTGACAGGATCCTAAAAGCTATTTCAATATTAATCAGCCTAGAAAACTTGCCTACTTTTTCCCCAAAGCAAGACTCATCACTCTCTGATTTCAAAAAAGATCAAAGGACTGACCAAGCCGGATAGAAATGAGCACGCACACATGCATGTGCAGACACACAAATAATTAAGACTCTGGTTCGAGTTAAAATGTCCTTATTTATCAAAGGACGTTTTTAATGAGTCAGTAACTCAAATTGTTAGGGAAATATGACTTTTAACTTTCTTGGGGAGTTTGGGGTACAGAGAAAACTGTATCTGTGAGATATCACTACTGAGGGAGTACTGTCTAGACTCCAGTTATAGTCATGTTACTGAAGCCCCTTCCTTCTGTAGACAGAACCTAGTGGCATATAATGTAGTTTGAGGGATGACAGTTTCTCAAGTGCTGCTAGTTCCTGACAAGCTCCAACCACAAGGGCAAGATGTGCTTGCTTGCTTGCCATAGACTGTGATCACAGTCTTAGTTAAGTCCTGATTATTCCTTTCTGGATTAGTATGTAAAATCACCCAGTCTGCTAGATAAAATTCAGTCTCCTTATCATGACCTCCAAGCACCTTCCTGATTTGCTCTCTGAGTACTTCAATCTGATCTCTCACAGGCTTCCACCCCTCCCAAACCTAATTCCCAATTGCTCAGAATTAATTGCAATTTTCTTTTAACTCTACCTTTATACATTCTTTTTTCTCTTTTTTAAATGCATTACCTTTTTTTCACTTGATTAATTCATTTTTGATGTTCAACACTCAATTCAGTCACTATTCCTCCAGGGAGAAATTCATAATGCTTCTACCCTAGTTTAAAAATTTATTGCTATATATCTACGGTATCACTATAATTCTGTATATCACATTAAATTGTATTTAACTGCTTTTCTACATCTATATCCCATTAGAATACAAGTTTCTTATTGGTGTAGACCACTTTGTATTTGTATTAGCTTCCTCACCATATAATAAGCCATCACTAAATTTTTTAAACAACAAATAAATTGGCATTAATTATATTGAAATAAAAGCTGGCATGTTATTGCAGTTAGAAAGAAAATGGTAAAGTGAAGTTCTTAATTACAAAGGGAAATATGGGGGATAATGGTACTAAAATAAAGTGGAAAAAAAAACAGAGCAAGAATAAGGGACTGCAGTTGTCACCTGACTCCTAGACGGTAATCCCCAAGCTGGGCTGACCAGGGTGGCCTATGGAGAGACTACAGGGCTCAGACTAGAGAGAGTCAGACAGAGCTCTGTGCACATGGTGTATGATTTACAATCTAAAATTCCTCACACTGGTAAGTACCTCTTACATACTAATTAACTTAATGATGACTAAACATGGGTTTTTGAGCTACACTGACAAATATAGATCCTGGATACACCATTTAATTGCTGTATTTTCTTAACTTTTCTGAACCAAACCCTCTATGTGGGTTGTAGGAAGGATTTTGTAGGACAGATTGATGATGATGAATGACAAGAACATAATACAGATCCTAACAAAGTATTTATTTAATAAATGGCAGCTGCTTTTTTAAGGGTTCTCCAGAGAAACAGAACCAATAGGCTATATGGAGATATACAAAGGCTGTCTATGAAGTATCCAGCCATAAAATATAAAAAAAATAGAGGCATTTATGGCTGGATTTTTCCCCAAATATCCCTTGTGTATCTACATACGAAACAAGTTGAAGACTCAGGAAAGTTGATGGTATAGTTTGAAGGCCTGATAACCAGGGGTACTTCAGTAAGGAAAAGATGAAACTCCCAGCTTAAGCAGTAGGGCAGAGAGAGAATTCAACCTTTTTCCTGCCTTTTTATTCTATTCAGCGCCTCAGTGAACTGAATGAAGCCCATCCACATTGAGAAGGGCCATCTGCTTTACACGGGCCATCAGCTCAACTCTACCCTCTTCCAGAATCACCTTCACTAACACCCAGAAATAGCTTGACCAGCTATCTGGGCATCCCTTGCCCGTGTCAAGTTGACACATAACATTAACCACACCAGCAGCGATTTTTACCAGTAGGAGCAGTACTAGTAGTGGTCATTGTTTTCATTTTAGTAGTAATAATCTTATCTAAAAAAAAGAGAATCCTTGATTCTTTCATTGTCAGTAAGTAAACCAGCTGAAATAAAGGTAAGAACTCTTCTACTGTGAGTCCACTATGCCCTTTGATTATAATATCTGGGTCATTTCCTCTTCTTTCTTTTGCTTTTCTTTTTTGAAGTTTGCTGCTCTTAACAGTCTGAGCTATCTCCAGTGTTATATTACAGCTTAAAAGAGAGAGAGCACGGCAATTCTGAGTTCTTCATTACCACATGGCTAGAAGTTGCTTGACTAGTCCTCCTCTTCATTACGAGCATTCCAGTGTCTTCTCACCCCTTCGTTTCTTGACTATCTTAAGGCCACCAGAAAAAGATACAGATAAGAGAGGGTATCATCAGACATTTTTCATTCTTTTTCCACAGTGTTTTGCATTCTCTCTCAGACAGCATGCCTACCTGCTACTCAGGCACCTCAAAATCCCTGAGGCTAGGCAATTGTATTTTCAAAAGTGTCTCAATAACAAATCCTTTTTAATGGTATC
>PVKE010041415.1:0-14172 GCA_004027555.1 Craseonycteris thonglongyai | reverse complement strand
GAACGAAAACAAGTAATTGTGCTGTATCACTTATATCTGTCAATTCATCACACTGAAGGGAAAAACAAGAACATCTATTAATATCATTATATAACTGCTCTTTTACATTCCCACTCATCCTTTCAATTCGTCGCATCACTGTGTTTCGAGACAATTGTAGATCTTGAATTGCAGCAACAATTTCACTCTTGTTCTTAAAGTCGTTAAAAAGTGAACTGACATTTCCAAAAAAATTTCCTTTACAAATTCACCGTCGGAAAATGGCTTACGTTGTTTTGCTCAGAGATAGCTTACTTTGAATGATGCAGTAGTTACTGCTTGTGACTTCCACCTTGGCTTTTTAAAAACGCTTTGTTGATTTGTTAATTGAGTTTGAAGATCCCTAACTTTATGTTTTCTCAGTTCAGAAATTGGTGGATAATCTGTTTGACACTTGTTATGTAAAGCTAAAAAATGTCTCTCCAGATTACCCTTTTTAGCAATGGCTACGGAGGTAAGGCATATTCAACAACAACATTTATCTTTCACCATTGTAAAAAAGTAATCGAGTTCCCATTCTTCATTGAAGTGATAAGTTTTCGATTTTTTTGGTTTACTACTCATGTTCATGGGTATACTAAAATGCAAAGAAATAGGACAATTTAAAGAATAAATATTGAATTAAATATTTTCCTAGAAAATTCAAAAACTCATGAACTGCGGCAATTATCTTTGTTACATTGAGAGAAATAATGACAATACTGCATATTACAATTGGGAACAACAACACAAGTATATTAAAATCTAATATAGATATATTCAAATTTACAAGAAGTATGTTAAAGTTACAATATATTTATTACGGTTTACAATACTGACTTCTTAATTTAAATAGAATTATTGTTATTCCTAATGTATTTGTAATACTGTCCCTTATTTTTCTCTCAGTGTAATGACTGCAGTTTAGAGATCTGTTGCCGAGAATGCTCACTTATTAAGTAAATAGATAGGTAAGAAAAGCAATTTAATTTAAAACAAAGAAAAGGTACTTACATTTTAAACAGAAGAAAAATTGAAACTCAACGTGGTCACCGAGAATAAATAATATTGATTGATAATAATACTGTTAATACAAAAGAAAAGAAGCTACCGTATGACACTACCAAATATTCAAGCTGACTGACTGTGTTCTTTGATGAGTCGAGTCATAACTGTTGCATTCACGGGTTGCGTCTGGTGACAAGTGTAACACATAAGTCAAAATGTATTGTCTGGGTGGGTGGCGATCACAGTGTCAGGCTGTCAGAATTCTAGGAATTTATGACCTTGGCAAATTCCCAGAATGCATTAAATTATTGCTAGAAAGTTTTGTCTTCTACAATCGCTTCAAAGTCCATGGTACACAGAATTCCACCCCAGACATTGCGAGCGATCGACGATCGACCAAAATTGGCCTCGAGATCGACTGGTCGACCGCGATCAACTTGTTGGCCACCCCTGTTATAGACTATTTGGTTGCTTTAGCTGCTGAGCTATCCTGGCATCCCCACTTCTTAAATTTTGTGGAACCTCCATACTGTCTCCCATAGTGTCTGTACCAATTTACATTCTTACCAGCAGTGTATGAGGGTTCCTTTTTCTTCACAGCCTCTCCAGCACTTGTTCCTTGTCTTGTTGATTATAGCCATTCTAACAGGTGTGAGGTGGTATCTCATTGTGGTTTTAATTTGCATTTCTGTAACAGCTAGTGAAGTTGAGCATTTTATATGTTGGCCATTTGTATGTCTTCTTGGGAGAAGTGTCTGTTCAGGTCCTCTGCCCATTTTTCTTGATGTTGAGTTTTACGAGTTCTTTACATATTTTAGATATATCCTGTTATTAGCCGCATTGTTTGCAAATATTTTCTTCCATTCAGTTGATTTCTTTTTTACTTTGTTGGTGGTTTCCTTCACTGTGCAGAAGCTTTTTAGTTTGATATAGTCCCACTCATTTATTTTTGCTTTTACTTCCCTTGCCTTTGAGGTCAAGTTCATAAAGTCCTCTCTGAACCCAAGGTGTAAAAATTTAGTACTGATGTTTTCTTCTATGCAATTTATTGTTTCATGTCTTATGTGGAGGTCTTTGATCGATTTTGAGTTAATTTTGGTATATGATGACAATTTGCAGTCCAGATTCATTCTTTTGCATGTGGTTTTCCAATTTTCCCAGCATCATTTACTGAAGAGGCTTTCTTTTCTCCATTGTATATCTTTTGCTCCTTTGTCGAAAAATATTTATCCATATATTTTTGGGTTTACTTCTGGATTTTTATTCTGTTTCATTGTTCTGTGTGTCTGTTTTTCTGCCAATACCAAGCTGTTTTGATTATTGATGCTTTGTAATGTAGATTGAAATCAGGGAGCACGATGCCTCCAGTCTTATTCTTTTTTGTAGGATTGCTTTGGTGATTCGGGGTCTTGTGGTTCCATATGAATCTTATTTTTTGGTCTTTTTCTCGAAAGAATGTCTGAGGGATTATGATGGGAATTGCGTTAAATCTGTATATTGCTTTGGGTAGTATGGCTATTTTAACTACGTTGAGTCTTCTGATCCATGAACATGGCATACCTTTCCATTTCTGTGTATAAGTCCTTCATGTTCTTTATTAAGTTTATTCCTAGGTATTTTATTCTTTTTGTTGTGATTGTTGTGATTTTCTTTTGGGATACCTTTTAATAGAGGTTAAAATTACTAAAATAATCTTTTCCTAATCTGCTTAAAAGTTGTTTTTAACACAAGTTTTTTAACATGTAAATTTTTGAAAGTTTCAAAATATAGGCATAAAATGAAAACTTTTTTTATCTACTCAGTTTTACCTATCTTCCTACCCTCTGGATAACCATTAGTAGTCATTATGTATTATTCCAGTGTTTCTTTGTGCCTACATAAGTAAGTCAAAAATATTTATATATTTTCTTATTTTACTCCTTTTGCTCAAAAAGCAGTATACTATATACTATTTTCACATTGCCTTAATTAGCCTTCTACTGATATACATTGCTTTCTGTGACTGTTTTCCCCTCATTTATTCTGTTTTATTTTTGTGTGGGGGGGGAGGAGGCGGGGAGGGACAGAGAGAATCTTTTTGTTTTTATTTTTTTCCACCCAGAACTTTTTGATTTTTATATAGTCAATTTTGTCAATTGTTTCTTCTATGGTTTCTTCATTTTGTATCATGGTTTATAAAGCCTTCCTTCCTTATGTCTAAGTTGTAGAGAAAATTTATCTTTTCCTTGGGTCTAACATTCATTTTTTTTTTTCCAGTTGGCTATTCAATTGTGTTACCACACAATTTGTTGAATAGTTTATCTCTCCCTGACTAATTTCAGATGATATCCTTTTCATATACTAAATCCCTACATGTATTTTTTTTTAAGATTTTTATTTTATTGTTTTTGACAGAGACAGAAAGAGACAGGGAGAGACAGAAAGGGCCCAGAGCTGTCTCCATAGTTGTAAGTCATCAGTTTTCAACATAGTCTTATTCCACACAGGTAGGCAGGGGCTGCACAGGGCGGGAATTAGCCTGGGGCCTCCCACCTGGGAGGCATGGCCCCTCAAGCCAGGGGCTGAACCAGGGGGCAAGAACTGAACTGGGGGCCTTCCCCACGAGAAGCACACCCCAGTTCAGCATATGGGTCCACACAATGGCCGGGGCTGGGATTCGATCCTTGGTCCCCAGGGCTGTAAGGCAAGCGCTTAACCCACTGAGCCATCCCGGCTCCCTACCCCCCACCCCCGACATGTATTTGATTTATTTCTTGGCCTCCTATTCTGTTCCTCTGGATTTGTTTGGCTATACATGTGTCAGTTTTCCTGACTGATTTTTGATTTATTAAACTTTGATATGCTTTTTGTTTGTTTTTGTTTAATGAATAACATGGGGTTATAAACATTCTGTGTTTTGGGAGACATATTTTGTTTCTCAAGGTAAAGTGTGAATAACATCAGACTTTATTCACAGACTTTATTCGAGCTGCCCATGGTGACACCTTGAAATGCTCAGTGTCTAGTACTTCTATGTTCATTCTGCAGGCCAATGTTTTCTTAGACATGCTAGAGACAGGTTTAGAACATTTATTAGCCATGTAGGCTCCCACATAATAGCTGTACAATTTGGACACAAACTAGATCGTGTAAGTGATCCAGGATAAAAAGAGAGGACTTGATCTTTCCCAGTTCTACAATGCAGAACCATTAAAAATAAAAGAAATCACTTAGTACTCACACAGTGGTTTTTCTTTCTATGTATTATTTCAGTTATTTCTTACCATAACTTGGTAGATAGTGTTATTTTTTTTTTAAAGACTTATTTTACTGTTTTTCACAGAGGCAGACAGAGACAGAGAGACAGAGAGAAGGGGGAGGGTCCAGAGCAGTCTCCATAATTGTACATCATCAGTTCTTGACAAGGTTTCGTTTCATGCCACACAGGTGAGTGGGGGCTACACAGGATGGAAACAGGGCTGGGGGCCTCCCACATGGGAGGCACGCCCCCTTGAGCCAGGGGCTGAACTGGAGGGCTAGAACCAAACTGGGGGCCTCCTGCATGGGAAGCACACCCCAGTTCAGTATATGGGTCCACATAGGCCAGGGCTGGACTTGGCTGCAAGGCAAGAGCTCAACCCCCTGAGCCATCCGGCTTCCCCTATTTTATGGATGACAAAACCAAAGAACAGATTGGTTAAATAAGCAAGTTCACATAGGGAGTGGTAGAGCCTGGATTTGAATTTAGGCAGGGCTTTTACTTTCTCTTTGTTTTGTTTTTTTGTGATAACTACAGATTCACAGGAAGCTGCAAAAATAGTACAAAGAGGTCCTGTCCTATGTACCCTTTACCCAGTTTTTCCCAGTGGTTACATAAGATCTAACATAATAACTATTGGGGAAAATGGGTAAAGGTTTATGTCTTATGTTACCATAGTACAATATTAAAACTAGAAAATTGATATTGGTACATTGTGTGTATGTAGCTCTATGCCCTTCTATAATATGTATAGATTTGTGTACCCACCATTGCAATTAAGATACAGAACTATCCTTTCACCACACAGACATACCTCATACTATCCCTTTATAGGCATTTCCCCCATTATTCCTAACCCCTGTATCCATTAATCTGTTCTCTATGGGAGTATTTGTAGTTTTGTCATTTTGAAAATATTATATAAATGGAATAATGTAGTATGTGACGTTCATAAAAGGGCTTTTTTCACCTTACTATCATGAACTTGAGTTCCATCAATGCTGTGTGCAGTTTGCTATAGACAGCATGTAGTTAGGTCATGATTTTTAACCACTCTGCTAATCACAGTTTGATTGGTAAATTTAGACTACAGGTAACCTCTGTACAACATGGTTGTTAGGTTCCTAAAAAGCCGTGTTATGTGAATCCATGTTATATGAAGCGAAGAACTAGTACAAAAAGGGGGTTAGCTTCCAAAAAAAACAACAACAAAACATACTATTATATTTTTGTAATTAAGAGAAATATCTTTATTAAAGCAATTTCCACCAAAAGCATAACATATTAAATAATGTTTTCTTTCTCACCACTACTAAGCACCATTAACCGAGGGTGGTTTCTTTTTGACAAGATATCTTCATCCTCTGACTTTCCTCAGCATTATCTTGGTTTCTATCCTGTACTTTTGGCAAAAAAATCTGTTATTTTAGATTGCTTGCTTTTAGCTGAAAAATCTTTATAAATTTTATCATATGGTGCTAAGCACTTGTGAAGTTTTTTCTTAAACTGTGTGCTTCTTTCAGTAGAAGGATCTTCATTTAGGAAGTATAGCTCCGATTGCCTAAGTCTAGGCCTTTCTTTATGCTCTTTAGAGTAAAGTGTTTCACTTCTTTGTTTTCACCTGTGCTGGAGATACTTTTTGCTTTTAAAAGCTCTTATTATGCTCCATGTTGTTCAGGGATTTCTTTAATTCTCAAACTGTGTTAGAGTGAAACCATGTTCTAGGACGCTGTGTTAGATGAGGGTGTCTCCCAATTCTCACATCATGTTAGAGCAAAACCATGTGATAGAAGCGCCGTGTTATATGGGAGTTACCTGTATTTCCATTTCATGGAACTATTGATATGTTAGAGCTTAAATATTCCTTTTTATTTTTTTGTTTTGTGTTTCTCTATTTTGCCTTTCTGAGGGTTACTAAAACCGTTTTAGAATTTCATTTTAATTTATCTGTTGGTTTTTAGTGTATGTCCTTGTATAGCTTCCTTTGTGGTTGCTCTAGGCATTATATTACATATCCGTAATTATCACAGTGTACTAGTGTTGACATTTACCAGTTCAAATAAAGTACAGAAGCCTTACTGTTTTATAAGTCCCTTTGTTCCCTCCATTTATAATGTAATTGTTCTAAATATTTTCTCTACATACATTAAGAACCACATAAAATATTTTTATAATTTTTTGTTTCAACCACCAGTTTAGAAAACGCAAGTGATAAAGAAATGCCTATTGTATTTACCCAAATTTTTACTCTTTTTGTTCTTTCTTCCTTCCTGATGTTCCAAGATTCCTTCTTTTATCATTTCCTTTCTGATTCAAGGACGTCTTTTAGTTATTCTTTTAGGGCAGGTCTGCTGGCAACAAAATCTTTTATTTTTCTGAGAATGTCTGATTTCTCCTTTTTTTTTTTTTGACATTCAATATTTTATTAGTTTCAAGTGTACAGGATAATGCTTATGTAACTTATGACGTGATTTCCCTGATAAGTCTAGTACCCACTTGGCAATATACATAGTTATTACAATATTATTGACTATATTCTCTACACTGTACTTTACATCCCTGTGACTATTTTGTAACTGCCAATTTGTATTTTTTTTGTTGTTAAATTCATTGGGGTGACATTAATTGATATCAATTACATTGTTTCCAGGTGTACAATTCTACATTACATAGTGTGTATATCACATTATGTGCTCACCACCCAGAATCTCCTTCATTTTTGAAGGATATTTTCACTGGATATAGATTTTTTTCTTTTAGCAATTGAGAAATATTCAGAATCTTCTTATATGTGTTTTCTGTATAATGTCCAGGGATTTTAGCTTTATGTTGCAGGAGGAATAGGAAGAAGTGTGGTTATGCCATCTTGTTCTAGAACCAGAAACCCTTGGAACAATTTTTAATATTTAATATTATTTATTTTCATATTTGGAAAATGGAGACTTCAGGTGTTCTCCAACATATAAATGACTTTTTTCAAATATTCTAGAATTATCATCAGTGGTATTAAAATCATATGTTTTAGGGACGCCAGGATACCTTAGCAGGTTGAGCACTTGCCTTGCAACCACAAGATCTGGGGATCAAATCCCAGCCAGGCCTGTGCAAACCCATATGCTGAACTGTGGCATACACAACTGGTAATCACCAGGATGGTGGCAAAGGTTTTTGCCTCCCATGCGGGAGGCACCCAGTTGGGTTCCCACCCCAGGCGGCTCTGCATCCACCTGTGTGGAATTAAACTATGTTGCAACTAATGACATACAACTATGGAGATTGCTTTAGGCCCTTCCCCTTCTCTCTCTCTTTTACCTGTTCTCAAATAATAAAAAAAGAAATCATAAATAAATGAATAAAATTATATATCCTAAAGTCACCAAATTATGATGTCAAGAACAAAGCTTAAGGGAAACTGGGATGGCTCAGAGAGTAAAGCACTCGCTTTGAAGCCCCGAGGACCAAAGATCGAATCCCGGCCCTGGCCCATGCGGACCCACATGCTGAACTGGGGTGTGCCCCCAGTTCAGTTCTTGCTGGGACCTATGTGGGAGGCTCCCGGCTCAGTTCCTGCCCTGCGCAGCCCCGTGCCTGCCTGTGGAGCAAAACTATATGGAAAACTAATGTCAACTATGAAGACTGCTCTGGGCCCTCCCCCTTCTCTCTGTCTCTCTCTGTCTCTGTTTCTCTCTGTCAAAAATCAATAAAATAAATCTTTAAAAAAAAGAACAAAGTTTAAGATATTGGATGCAAAAATCTAGAGGCATTTCTAGAAAGTATGAAACTATTTACCTAAAGAAAAAACATTAGAGTACAAATAAAAATGCCAGCTGAATGTGTCCAGTGTTTGTAACTCATTGTTTTTGGACTAATTGCTTTCTGGGACCTTAATTTTTGAAATAGCACTTTGTGAAAGGCGAGGACCTTAGAATCATTTAAGACTCCTTCCCAAAATTACACCTGCAGGGTTTTAGTGACACCCATGCTTATTAGTGTTGATTGGAGTTATGCAACTCATGTTACCCAGGGTATTATAGCTCACTTTGTTAGTATCTAATCTAGTGCCAGACTCCCCAAAGGAAGTCTGAATCTGGCAAGGCTACAGTAAGATGAAATGCATAGCTGTTTCTTTAAAAAAGAAAAATGCAATCTGGGCTGTTCTCTGTAAGTTTTAAGCTTAGATTTAATCAAGTCCAGCCAAAATTATTTCACCCAGGAGCTATTATCACATTCTTCCTTTTGAAAGCAGCTAAAACCATGAAATTGTTGGCAGTCACAGCCAATCCTTTATAAATGAAAAATTCTTATAGCCTCCCAATTCCTGATTCCAACTTCCTTTTCCTGTTTAACATGTTTATGAAGTTATTTAGGGGAAAGAAAGCTTTGAGTTATGAATCTTCAATGTAATATAAAGTAACTTTTTCCTAATGAAGAGGGTACTGGGAGAAATAGTAATTGGAAAACTTTTGTTTGTAAGGGGATTAATATAAACAAACAAACAAACAAATTAATTAAAAAATATATTTTAGCTAGAAAAGGATAACATAAAACAAAAATAAAACCCAGGAGATAATGGCAGTTACCTCAGACTAACATTAAAACCTGAAAGTAACAAAGAAACAAAAACTCATGGAAACGTCAATAGTTTAGTGGTTACCTGAGGGTAAGGGGGAGAGGGGAGAGGGGAGAGGGAGTAGAGTGAGACATCAAATACATGGTGATGGAAAGAGAACTGACTCTGGGTGGTGAGAACACAATGCAACACATAGACGATGTAATGTGGAATTGTACACCTGAAACCTTTATAATTTTTGTCAACCAATGTCACCCTAATACATTTAACAATAAAAAACAAGCAAACAACCAGTTTTTATTCACTTAAGTAGTTTTGGAACTTCAAATCCTTGAAAAATTCAAAGCTAGACTGAGCCACAATCCTCCCCATTCACAGCTGTTTCTTCACCTTGTTTTTATAGATAATTACATGAAAAAGAAAATACTGAAAGATGTCTGTATTCTACTTATCAAAAGTATCTATGGTTTTGTTTGGGAATTTGTTGTTGTTGTTATATGTGATAGCCACTTGCATTTTTTCATTTGGATGGACAGGTCACATTAGAGAAAGCCCTTTGGAGCTGATCATGAATGGTACTTGTTCTAAGTAAATTGAGAAAACATGGAAGCATGGCTTTGACCCTTTCTCATTTCTCTTCAATGAGTTTACCCATTTCTAGCCGTAGGCTTTGTCCTGAGGCCTGATTCTACTTTCACATGTCAACAAATTTTGCTGACCTCAGTTTAAGGTATATATTAAAAATGATTTAAGTAAGGTATAGTTCCTTCCTATCTTTTTTGCTTTTTAAATGGATCTTTGGAAGATAATAAAATGCTTTTCCTCTTGCAGTCTGCCTGAGGCTGGAAGTTAGAGTTAGTATGTGGTTTTCAGGGAGTGTGGATCCCTGGTCTGTGCTTGCTTGATATAAACATTAGGTTTTCTGTGAATTATGGGAGCCTCTTCTGGGAGAAGGGCTCTAACCTGAACAAATCATTGGAGTCCAGCCATCCAAGGCTCTCAAGGGAAGAAGCTTAAGCTAAAGACCTCCCTTAGTTGGGCCATCCATCCAAATCAAAGAGTGTCTGTTGAATTGCAAGTGGCCATCTGTTTGCTTAATCATGGGCTATGATTCTCCTTTGGGTTGGTTATCATTGGCTGGTCTGATGTCTTTCATTAATTAGCCTAAGCTTGATCTTTAGATGAACTCCAGGTTTCTTTTAATCCTGAAGGGAATTTGGATTTATTTACTCTTCCATTGGATGCGTCATTTGAGAAAAAACTTAAAAAAAGTTGTTGTTGTTCTAAAGTTTACAAAGACAGGTTATTTAGAATGTGGGTTGATATTTGGCTTTTGCTGAGTAGATTTGATTACTCCCAAATGAATTGTTTTATTTTATTCCTTTTCTCAGCTTGGCAGTGAAGACACAAATGTTTACATTTACTATTTTATTTTTAGAGCTAGACAGTATTCTTCATTGTTTTTATTCTTTATAAAATAATACATATATATTATAAAGGATCCAGTAATATAGTGTAAAAGACAAATGTAGATAACCAGGGCTAACGGTTTGGTATACATCTTTTTGCTATGTTTGTACAAATAGACGTGTGTGGGATGAACTAAAGATCTAGGTGTCGTAAATAAAACTATAGGAGAATATGTAAAACGGTGGGTTAGAATGTGGGAGTGAGGGAGGTGAGTTTCTTAAGCAATATGGAAATTCTAGAAGCTTAGAGTTAGATTTGAATTACATTAAATGTTTAAACTTTCTGAAGATAATAACCAGTTTCAGAATTAAAAAAAATTTTTTTTTATAATTCCCAAAACAATGTTTATTTCCCTAAGCATGTTTTCAAGGTCCATTCATATTGTAGTATATATCGTGCCACTTAGGCGGGGAGTTCCAGGAAGGAGTTCATGGGGATGCCTTTATGTGAAGAGGACAAGAGTGGGGGCCCAGACAAGATACATGCAGGAGGAAGGATATTATTCATTGATGCAAGTAATTACAAGTGTTGAACTGCCTAACAATAGAGGAAAAGTTGAGCATATAAGCTATAAACCACTAAAAACTTTGATCTTGGAGGTTATATAGCAACATGCAAAATGTTTACTCTGTATAATATTCAATGTGAAATATCCAGGCTGCAAATTTGAATGGATATTGTTACTTTATAAAACATCAGCTCAAGAAGATCCACTTCTAGGAATTTACCCCATCAATATACTTGCATATCTGCATAAAAATGAGTACCAGAATGCTTGGCAAATGAGTTGTTTGGTATTCTGTAGGGACAGGGTAAATAAACTAAAAAGAATGAGACAGCTCTGAATACCAGTATGAAAGCATCTCCAAGAAATATTTTAGTGAGGAAGCTAGGATGGCTCAGCAGGTTGAGCGCTCGCTTTGCAGCCCCGGGGACCGAGGATCAAATCCCGGCCCCTGCCCATGTGGACCCACACGCTGAACTGGGGAGTGCCCCCAGTTCAGTTCTCACCAGGGTGAGACCCTGGCCCAGTTCCTGCCCTGTGCAGCCCCACTCCCACCTGTGGAATGAAACTATGTGAAAAAACCAATGATGTGCAACTATAGAGACTGTTCTAGGCCCTCCCCCTTCTCTCTTTCTCTGTATCTCTCTCTGTGCCAAAAACAATAAAAATAAATCTTAAAAAAACAAAAAAAGAAACATTTGGGTGAACAAAAGCAAGGTGCATGTAATGCATTCCTACTGGTGTAAAAAAAAGAAATTTGTACACATGAAAAAACAAGACAAGATGAGAATACTACAAATACCGGTAGCAATGATTTGAAGGTGGCAGGAATATGGGTGATTATTTTTCTTTATTTTCCAAATATTCTTTCGTACCTGTGTAACTTAAAAAGGAAGATTAAGGAAAAATAAATGCCTAAGCAGTCATGAGAAGAGGTTTCTTGACCTCTAATCACCTCTCCCTATGTCATTGAATTCTGGAATACTGGCATGCTACTTAAATTTAAGCACATGTGTCCAAATGACATCTTCATTGCCCCTGTTATGTTCAGAGGCAGAGTGCTATGATTTGGTTTATGTTAATATACTCATCTTAACGTTGTGTATGTCTATGCATTATAAAATGATAAAAAATATGGTTTTTTAACTTTATTATTGGGTTACATGATATAGCTACACTTGAGTGAAAGCTGGCTGAGATTTCCTGACTTGTTCTTTTCTGGTAAGGATTCTTGGCACAGTCTCATGAATAAAACAAGGCATCTGGATGCTTTTTTTTTGGATTTTCTAACTGAGCCTTAACTTGCATTAATTTACTTCGCACATTATGCTTCCTTTTGTACCTACACTTCCAACTTAAAAAAAAATTTTTAATTTAAGAAATTTTATTTTTCTGTCTTTTTTTTTTTTAGATTTATTTTTTATTGTTTGAGAGAGGGGTGGGGGTGCCAAGAGCAGTCTCCACAGTTGTATATCATCAGTTTCATTCCACACAGGTGGATGTGGGGCTGTGCAGGGTGGAAACTGAACTGGGGGCCTACCACTTGGGAAGCACACCCCAGTTCAGCATATGGGTTTGTACAGGCTGGAGCTGGGACTCAAACCCCAGACCTTGTGGCTGCACAGCAAGCATTCAACCTGTTGAGCTACCCCAGCATCCCCCTTTTTTTTTTTTCCAATTTGACCCCCACACACTTCTGACTTGTGATAACAATTTGATTCTAATAGAAAAATTAAGGCAAATAACCAATACAAAATATAATCATAGTATTTTGAGAAGCCTGGGTTATTGAGGTGATAAAATTAATGAAATCTACTGAATGTTTTTATTTTTTGTTTTGTGAGACTTAGCAAATTCATAAATCTCTATCTTTCATTGACTAGCTTGGCTATACTGTTGGCATTTCAAAGGCTAAGCTGGTCCCTATTTCTTATTAGCAACACCTATGGAAGTACCTGAATTATTAGTCCATGCTATATTGCCAGTTAATTTTGAATTTCTACCCTAGTCCTTGAATTCTAATACTTTCCAAAAATTGGCAATAATTACTTAAATTACTACTTTTTTTTTTTTTTGTATAGATGAAAATGAAATGATCCTAGATTGATTAAATTTCATTTCAGGGGAAGTTGAGATGACTCAGCGGGTTAAGCGCTCGCTTTGCAGCCCTGGAGACCGAGGATTGAATCCTGGCTCCAGCCCTGGCGGACCCACATGTTGAACTCGGGTGTGCCCCCAATTCAGTTTTTTTTTGTTTTTTTAAAATATTTATTTATTTATTTATTTTTGACAGAGAGAGAGAGAGAGAGAGAGAGAGAGAGAGATACAGAGACAGAGAGAGAACTGAACTGGGGGAGCTCCCAGTTCAGCATATGGTTCCACATGGGCCGGGGCCGGGATTCGATCCCCAGTCCCCGGCGCTGCAAAATGACCGCTTAACCCACTGAGCCATCCTGGTTTCCCCCCAATTCAGTTCTTGCCGGGGCCTATGCAGGAAGCTCCTGGCGCAGTTCCTGCCCTGCGCAGCCCCGTGCCCACCTGTGGAGTGAAAGTATACGGAAAACTAATGCTGTCAACTATGGAGACTGCTCTGGCCACTCCCCCCCCCCCCAATTCTCTCTGTCTCTGCCTGTCTCTCTCTCTGTCAAAAACAACAATAAAAATAAATCTTAAAAAAAAAAAGTTATTCCAGACACAACAAATTGTTTGTTTATAGCTTCCTTAATCGGCATATAAACTAACTCTTCATTGTGGCTTATCTCCTCAAAGACATGATTCGTTAAAATTGGAGAAATCCCCTTGATGTATGCATACAGTTTTCACATATAGTTCTTTTTTTTGTTTATTTTTTTATTTTTTTTAAATTCTCTTTATTTTTATTTTTTTTATTTTTTAATATTATTATATTTTATTGTTAAATTTAATGGGGTGACATTGGTTGGTAACAATCAGACAGTTTTCCAATGGACAACTCCACATCATATCACCCATGCATCCCATTATGTGCCCAGCTCCCAGTATCAGGTCCCCCTCTAACCCGATATATCTGGTGCCCACTCCCCCCTCCCCACACAACTCTCCCTCCCTCCTCCTCCCTCCTCTCCAGGTAAACACCAAACCATTGAGTGTGTCCATAATGCTGGTGCCCTCTCCCACCTCCCCTTCCTCTCTCCCTCCCCCCTCCTCCCCTTCCCTCAGGCAATCACCAAGTTATTGGGTGTGTCCATAGGTCTCTGTGTCTTTGTAACTTTCAGTTTTATATTCCACCTATAAGTGAGGTCATATTTTTCCGGATTCTTTCATTCTGACTTATTTCACTTAATAAGATAGTCTCTAGGTCCATCCATGTTGCCAGAAATGACT
>PVKE010041414.1:0-14171 GCA_004027555.1 Craseonycteris thonglongyai | reverse complement strand
AAAACTCACTCTGAAATGTAGATTTACCATATGACCCAGCAATTCTATGCCTAGGTAACCATCCAAATAACATTAAAACTGCTTGCACACATCAGCCATAATAGCCAAAAAGTAGAAACAATCCAAAAGTTCAATTAAATGGTAAATAAATAAAATATAGTATATCCATGCAATAGAATATTCTTTAGCTGTATGTCTTTCTACCATACTGCTGGGATATGGTAGTATGGTACCATACCACCAGGTACTGGGCTGGGGGCCTCCGCCTGGGAGACACACCTCCTCGAGTCAGGGGCCTAACCAGGGGCAAGAACCGAACTGGGGGCCTCCCACATGGGAAGCACACCTCAGTTCGGCACATGGGTCTGCGTGGGACAGGGTTGGGATTCAATCCTCGGTCCCAGGAGCTGCAAAGCAAGCACTTTACCCGCTGAGCCATGAGCCATCCCAGCTTCCCCTGAGTACCTGAATGTTTAACAAGCATCCTAGGTGATCCTTGTGCACACTAAAATTTAAAACATAAGAGACCTATTCTTAGAGCATATTAGAGATTGGAAGGAACTTTGATCATCATCTAATCCAAACCTCACATGTAGGTAAGAACATCGTAAAACTATGAGGTAACATTATTTTCCAAGATCCCCAAATATTTCTTTAAACTCTTTAAAAAAAAAAAAAACTGTGACTCTAATCCTATATATTGTCAAATTTATTTCCTGGCACAGAAGAATGGATGAAGTGCCTTGGAAATATTCTCTTCAAAGATTGATGAAGATAAAATGCTTAATCATTTATAGGGATACGTTTCCACTCTCAAGAAAATTAATCCACAGCACCTCATTACCTGAAGGTGCCAACTAAATGAGTCATCATAATAGTTAAATTATTTTTCCTTGTTGGCGTGTTCAATTTAATTATTGCACTTTTTCCCCAAGCCTAACTTTCTCGAGAAAATATGTAAGTTGGTTGACAAAAGAAAAAAAGAAAAAAGTCAGCATTCTTACAAATCACAAGCATTAAGCCATCATTTGCTCTGAAGACACATATTTCCAGTGCTACCAGTCATATTTTTATATTAATCCAGCCTCAGTTCTCTTGTGCATGGATCCTAAATCATGAGCTACTAGGCACAGCTCTTACACAAAAGCTTGGAAAAGCCCAAATGCCTAAACAAACCCAGATTACTACTTCACAGAAGTCTTTTGCCCATAGCCTTTATCACACTCACAGCTTCAGTGAAAATAGCTGCATTCCATCTCTGTGGAATGATTTTGTCATTTTTTTAAAAGGGAGAAATAACGTAAGCCAATTATAGAACTCCCTAGATCTTGGAAGACTGAGCTAATGGCTTAACTACTTCTTATGGTGGAAATAGAAAAAAGAAAACGTGCCAACATTGATGATATACTGTGCTTGCTGAGGTAGGAAACATTCCCAGTCCTACACTACCCAATTTTGGTGAATGATGTTGTGCTGATATCTAACAGGGGAAGGGGGGCTGGAGGGGGAACACCTAGATAGGAGATATTTCCAAAACTGACAGCTGAAATGAATTTAGGATGAATTTCAAATAGATAGGAAACGTAATTACAGTAAGACCTCTTACAATAGTGGCATTCAATACATTCTTGCATGCCACATTTTGATAGTCAATCTCAATCTTGTTTCTCCCTTTTTCTCTTTCATCTCTATACTCTCTTTTTTTATTTCTGATACATTGTGAGAGACCTAACATATGTCCTGAAAACAACTCTATTTTCTGCTACTGAGAACTGTTCCTCAAATCAAGAAGCTACATTCTGGTACCTCTCTCTTGGCAAGTGACATCAGTTTTTCCCCCTCTCAGTAAAATGAATGGTGGGCTGTTAACTCCTCCATCTCATGCAATTCTTCTCTTCCACAAAAATGTCAGCAGTTTTTTGTTCCCTTTGCTCCTTTCTTGATGCCATCGCTGAATTCTAAGAAGTTTTCATAAAACTCCTTAAGTCAGCAAACCATCATTCATTTTCAGTCGATACTACAGTAGTTAAGAACAAAGGCTTGGCTTGTGTTCACTTTGGCTCTGTTTTTAATGGCGGGGTCGGGGGGGTGAAGAGACTTATTAAGCAAATTAATAGGGAAACTAAGAGTGAAATCAAAAATACATATACATCCTTTAGAAACTAAACCTGATTTTTCTTTTCTTTTTTTGGACAATAGCAAGTACGTGGGGACAGGTACTTATAAAAAGCAAACAATAAAATGCTTTGGGTTTTTTTAATCTCCTATTGTTTGTTCCCTGGTAGCCTGTCATCTCTTCTCACTATAGGAAAGGTGGTGAGCTTCCTCACAACATTCTTTGTCCCCAGGAAATTACATCAAAAGCTCAAAGGAAAGTATCACAGCAGAAAATAACTTTCAAAATTCCAATTAAAATAAAGGAAAAGTTAAAACCCTGGTCCTCCTAGCTTTTTTGATATCCTCACTACCCCCCAGTCCAACCACCTGTCAGGACCAGGGAAATTCTAACTCAACAACAAGGAGCAGAAAGTAACCTGGATCAAGCTTGGTAGACACTCATGAAGCCCACACTTGGGAAGCAGAGCTCTTGATCTGCCCCTCTCTGCCCGAAGATACATTTTCTACAAAATAGAAAGGCAGTTCTAAGCTTATTCAGTAGTAGATCTCTGCCATTTGTCCATTTCCCATTTATCACCTTTCGATACCTTCCTGATGTCAGTTACATATACACTGTAACAGATGAAATAACTATTTTATCATTAGGCAATGCAAGTCTTACTAATGATTCTTGATTAAAGGGGCTGAGTCTGGTTTGGGCAGTGTCAAGAGAATGAAAAGAAAGGCTTATAGCAGAGAAGTTCAGAAAAACTGAACAGGGATTTGTCAGAATGGGCCAACAAACCAAAAAAAAAAAAATGCTAGGGAAAAGAATTAGAACAGAGACATGTGACTTCAGTGAGTAGGAAGAGCTCCAAGCTGAACACATTGCTTTTAGTAAACACCTGTCCTAAAAAAACATAGAAACTTATTTTTTTTTTCAATGACCTATAGTGCTTTAAGAGAAAAATCTGAAGGCTAGCTTAGGGAGGGTAGTAGGAAAAAATAAAATGTACTACATTCACAGAAATATCTTAGTCCTAAATTTCTCTAAGTCTGCACCTATCCAGTACCTGAAATTTGCCTTTCTGTAATGCACATGTTATGCCAAGCCTCCTCACTCCTATAATAGCTTTGTTACACATAGTAGAGGCAAACTGTTAAATGATAATGAAATCGTTCGTTCATTCACAATTACTGAATTCCTACTGTGTGCCATCCATGATGTCAGAAACTGTGTATACAAAGTGTCTAGAAGAGTCTTCACAATAGTTTAGAGGCCATAGCTACAGTGGAGGTAAAGCCCAGAGGCACAAGATACAAGGGCTTTAGGAACACATGCCAGGAAGCCAGGCCTCTATACCTTTTTCTGGCATTTTATCGCAAATATCCAGTCTCAAATCTTCGAATCATTTATTTTTAGGTAGGGATACGGTACTTTTTGATCCACTGACTTTCACAATGAACTAAAATTAGACTTGTACTTCTAAGTAGTATTCTTGGTATCCTGTCCACTCTGAAACAGTAAGAAGGAAGTCTGAGACCAAGTCATGCCTCTCTCCCTGACTATTCATCCAGTGAGCTTTGGGGAATTCTGTGATGAGGGAATTCCTGCACCAAAAAAAAAGAAAAAAGAAAAATTACATCCATTAACCCACTTTCATTTCAACCACTGAGCAGATATAAAATTGAAATAACTTTTAGTTACTGCCAATCTGGGATCTATCTAAACCAATGATCCAAGAATATGAGGCTCCATAAGCCATTATCCAATTCCACTCCATTCCTTTTAATTCTGAAAAGTATGAAATCTGGTGGCTTTGTAATGTTCTCATTGCTTGCTAATAGAGAAATTTCCAAGATCCACCCATAAATCATCTCTCTAAGTCTCACGGCTCCATATTACGACCTTGCAGTATGCTCGTTCTCTTGAGAGAAGAATCAGGCATTAATTTGATGTGCGTTGATTTTTTAGCCCCCTCCTTCTCTTTTGTTTCTAATATCTTTGTTGCTGAATCAACACAGCACCAGACACAGGATACAAACTTCTCTTCCTTACAGTCTGTCTGCAGTAAAAAAAAATAGCAACAAGAAATAACAGCAGTGATTTCCAATCTCTTGAAATCTGTACTATCCTCTCACTGCTTAATTTTCAATTATCTGCAATTGTGCTTCTCTACTTTTCAATTAAAGTAACCTAAGATTCTAGTGCTGGGCACAAAGTACCATTTTATTTTATTTTATTTGTTTTTAAGATTCATATTATTGTTTCTGAGAGGAGGTGAGGAAGAGAGGGAGGGAGGGGGAGAGGGGGTAAAAGAGAGAGAGAGAGAGAGAGAGAAGGGGGAGGGCCCAGAGCAGTCTCCACAGTTGTACGTCATCAGCTGTGACTTGGTTTCATTCCACACAGGTGGATGTGGGGCCACGTGGGGCAGGAACTAAACTGGAGCCTCCCCCATGGGACATAAGAACCTTCACCTATGAGCCATCTCAGCGGTTACCAGTTGTGGCACAATTTAGCATATGGGGTTGCATGGGCTAGAGCCAAAATTCAAACCCCAGACCTCTCAATTGCAAGACAAGTGCTCAACCGCTGAGCTTTCCCAACAAAGTACCATTTGCATTGTCTTGAGAGGTCTAGGGACCCTAAGATAGTAAGCAACGCCCTTTACTCCCAGCCCTTTCAACAACACTCCCAGCCCTTTCAACAACGTCTCCAGCCTCAACTCCTACACTGGGCTCTCCAGAAACACTAAATCAGTGTGCAGTCCCCTGACCAAACCGTCACCTTTCCTGGATCTGTGCTTTAAACATTTACAAATGCTGGATCCCTGCCAATGCCTGGGCATAATCAGGGCCTTTACCACATCACATTGCAAAGTGCTGTTTACTTATACATCTCCTCTAACTAGCCTGTAACTACTAAGGATGAGGAGCATCACTTGCCTGTCTACAGTGCTTGGCATACTTTGTTAGAAGAGTGAAACAATGAGTAGCCCTCCCAAGCCTGGGTCAGATGCTCTACCCTCTAGCACCCTATTTGTTTATCCATCTTTCATACTAGATTCGGAGCTCCTCAGTGTAGGAATGGGGCTTTTTCTCACATAGTAATGTCTAATCTTGCTCCCAGAATACTGTTCAATAATTGTTTTTAGGTAGATAGTTTAGTAGATAGGTAGATAAAGATAGGTAGGTAGCTAGAAAGACTCTTTAGGGGAAGATAAGAATAACGATCACCAATTGTCGATGAATATTCATCTCATTATGTGAGATGAAGGTCTTCACTAGGTCAGAATAAGGTGACACTGGAGCCAAACAGCCTGGCTCTAAGACTCCATTTTGTTATTTGCAAATAGGGCTAATGCTAGTTCCAAACTTCCCAGGGTTGTTCAGAGGACTTAAATAAGTCAAAATGTTTAAAGTTCCAGAGTAGTGTTGGACACACAGTAAGCACTAAAATACTGTAAATCAGGAAAACATGCATGGCTGCCAGTTGAGTTTTAGACTCTGAAACCTGATCCCAGTCCCACCAGCAGTGACACACATGGTAATTTCCTATCAAAGGAACGTTAGAGGGAAGACACCATTCCAAATGAATCACTGGGGCATGGAATCCAATTCCATCTAGTCACCTCAGTACTTATTCAGTTCTTTTCCTTGGGAAAGATACCAAGTTAAAAGTCATAAGAAATAACTGACTAATGGAATCTTCCAGGGGCTCCCAAACCTAGAAGCCAACCACCAGAAACTAAATAGGAATAAAACACTTTAGGAAGTGTCCTGCCAGAGAAGAAAGTGACTTGTCTTTTTTCCCCCTTCTTTTATGTCTTCAGAATATAAAGTGATCATTTCAAGGATTACGACATGAAAAGACTACACCAAGAGTATTTCTTTTTTCCCAGCCACTTATTAGACAAGTTCTAATCTACAAAATTTTGATCAGCTCCACTCTTTTCTCTAATCCATGTCAAGGTAGGAAGTGAAGAGGCCTTGGAGCAGGGAATCATTAGAGACCTCCCACAAAGTGCAAACTAAAAAAGGAAGGGATTTTTTTTTTTAATTTTTTTTTTTTTTTTTTTTGACAGAGAGAGAGAAACAGAGACAGAGAAAAGGGGGAGGGCCCAGATCTGTCTCCATAGTTGTACCTCATCAGTTTTCCATATAGTTTCATTCCACAGGTGGGCACGGGGCTGCACTGGGCAGGAATGGGGCCGGGGCCTCACACATGGCCCCCAGTAAGAACCAAACTGGGGGCACACCCCAGTTCAGCATCTGGGTCTACACAGGACAGGGACGGGCCGGGATTTGATCCTCAGACCCTGGGGCTGCAAAGCAAGTGCTCAACCCGCTGAGCCATCCCAGGTCCCCCACCCCCCACCCCTTTTTTTTTTAATGCAAAGCTCACAGACTGAAGGGAAGTAGTGTCTCCTGCATGCTCACCTCCTTCTCTCACTTCTGGACTCCTCTATCCAAAAGCTTTAATATTTTCTTTGAAACAGTCCCAGAATCTGCACAATAGCTCAATACTACTGGGCCCCAGTTGGTCCAGAGGTTTGCAATTAATATAGTAATTAGAGCCCTTTTAAGGTTCTTGGTTCAGTCAGCAGTATTTTGTTTTCCAGGACAAGAGGCTCTTTCTATACAAACACAGTCAGAAGCATATTTTAAAACTATATTTCAAGTGCAAACAATGTGGCTGTGTTTTCCAAATTGCAAAAGGAAGACAAGAGAATGACCCTGGGGAGGGCCCGCAGGGGCCCTAGAGGTGGCACCAAACACGAAGCTTTCCACGGTATTTGCGCTCTGCTGCTGCTCCTGCAGCAATGAATACTCATTTCAAAATGGAGCAACTTAGCAAAATTAAACAGATGAAAGCCCTGGGTCATGTTACACCCCTTCATTAATGCATCCAGGATAAAGGCAATATAACAAAACAAAACCACGAGAATTTAAAAGGTTTTGTTTTGAAAGCCTGTGCTTTTCTCCACTGACAGGTAACTTGAAAGATTTAAGACTGACTACATTAGTCATTGCTTTTAGATGCAGGTCGAAACTAAAAGTAATCCAGTTGAAAGAGCAACCAGTTGAATACACCGTTTTGCTATGCTTACATCGTGCCTTTCAGAATTCTCTCTGAGAGATATGGGCCACACAGTCCAACCCAACCCCGCTCAGCCTGGAACTCCTTCAATGGCCTCTTCGTTGTGTGACACACACAGTATCTGCTCTTGGTGATGATAACAAGCCCCAGCCCACCTTTCCAAACCTGCCACCCCATTTTTCCTAAATGACTCTTCATCATCCCCAACATGATCTGGTTCCCTTCCTGATTCAAAATGCTCCCTTTCCTGCTTACAGGCCACATTTTTGTACAGAACATCATAAAGGCAAGCCAGTGTTAGAAGAAGCCTTGAGTTTAAAATCCAGCTCTGACTTTTACTATTAAGAGATGAGGAAGTTTGGGTCACATTCTTTATATTTTATGAGCCTGGGTTTCCTCATTATCAAATGGAAGTAACAGAGCTCTTTTCCAGAACAGTTGGAAGAATCAGTACCACTGTCGATACATAAAGTGCCCATCTCAGTTCCTCCCTTGGTTCCAAATGACAGAGATTCTTAGCTTGGCCAAACTGGGCAGGCCCCAGAGCCGTCTCCTAGGTCCTTTAGTGCAGCTCTTTGTAAAATCCAGTTTCAGGAATAACCTGGCTAAGTCAGTTTAACAAAATATCCTGCCCTACCTCACCCCTGCCAATATCAGACCAGGTTCCTCATCCTCCACCATCGCCAGGGTGATGTCTGATCACTCTGACTTGCCTTCAGCAAGAGTCCTGTCAAGTCAATTTACCCGGAACCCCCTGTCCAGCTCGGATACTGCCTCTTAGTAATTTTTCATCTATTGAACACCGACTCTGCTTCTTGATTATAAAATATTTATTTATTTAAATTGTTTTTTGACAGAGAGAGAGCGATACAGAGAGAGAACTGAACTGGGGGATGTCCCAGTTCAGCATATGGTTCCGCACGGGCTGGGGCCGGGATTCGATCCCCGGTCCCTGGCGCTGCAAAGTGAGCGCCTAACCCACTGAGCCATCCCAGCTTCCCCCTGCTTCTTGATTATAAATCCCCACTTGCTCCTGCTGTATTCAGATCCAATCCTGGTTCTAGATTGAGGTCTCCTTTCACCTATTGCAATTGTCCTGGGGAAAAAAAAAAATCTGTCTTTACTGCTTTAACTACTGTCTAGTTTTGGGTTTGTTTTTGTTTGGATTTTTTTTTTTACACCAACCACCATTTGTGGTCCACCACCAACCTAAACCTCCTCATAAAAGCTTATTCTGACCCTTCTGGGAGGAAATGAACTCTACCTCCTTTCAATATTTGTATCATTTATCCATGACTTGCTCATGTGACATTTTGCAAAAATAGTAATAATAATCTTGTCATATAGCTTGTTTCCAAGGTCCAGATACCTTCACAGTGAGGACATAAGCCCACCTGCCATTCACCATGCTTTCTGTATCTCTTTATGCACCAAAGCCCCAAGAAGAGTCTGTGACCTTTATCAGCATGGTCTATTATTTTGTCAGTTGATTATTGCTTGTTCTTTTTTCCTCTCCTAAAGAAGTTGCCTGATTTAGCACTTCAACCATCATCCTCCTCTCCAAATAGTTCCAACCCTCCTTTGGGGTGTCTTCATTTGGCACAAGGAATCTAGTAAAAGAATTCTTTTCTCATTATAATGTTAATTTTTGAATTAAAATATAACATGTACTAACTACTGTTTTAGAGGTTAGAGAGGAAAAGTTACAGAACCAGATAACAAAGAAGAGGGCAAGAAGAAATTTTAATGAACTGGTAGAATCTCTCTACCTAGCCCTGAATAACTTCCCAGCCAACTTCTTAGCAATGTTTCATTATCAATCATTCTTTCTTTCTCTCTCTCTCTCATTCTCAACCTTTCCGCACTCAGTCCATGGATACCCAATGTTTGCCTACCCTCAGTTAATCCTTTTACAACTCATTTACATCACCTCTTCTTCAAAGAAGCCCAACCAATTTTGGAGTGGAAAAGTACAATCCATTAACTGACTGCTTCTTCCTTGTATGGGAAGTCTTGACTACAGAGGAATTACTGGTGTCTGCTTCTCTCTGTTGGAGAAGGAAAGAAGGAGACTATAAGGAAAGTGGGTGGTTAGGAAGAAGTTAGGTATTAAACAGTCAAAAATAACAAATGTCTACCACATTGCAAAACAGTAAGCATTTCTCCATGTCTCTCTTTTCTCTCAGATTAACCAGAGATCTTACAAAGGTTGCATTCTTCTAAACATACTTTGAGTTGTGAATGAAATAAACAAAGCTAAGTACATCTACCTGTTCTCTTTGCTTTCTCATTTTTTTTTCCCACATCATCACAACCTGTGGCCCTATCCTCCTCTGAATTCCAACTCCAAAAATAAAAAAGATTGTAAAAATGGGAGAAGAAAACTACCCACCAGAGGAAGCAGACCAGTACATTGGAGAGCTCCTCATCTACTCAAAACCCTGCCTTCTGCCTCATGGAAGCCGCCCTCCCAAATCAACAAGATGATACATAAAAATCTTTCACATTTAGAAAACAAAAAACAACAAAACGTGCAGTAAGTCATCCTGTATGTAAAACTCCGCTAGGTGTTGTCAGAGATCCACAGAACTGTGGCCTTCAACCTCCCACCCATAACCTACCCAGGAAAATAAGCACATATACCCCATCATCCACAAATAGGTACCAAACAAATAGGAAAGGTAATAATACTTGACCATCTTGGACTGTGCTTGTAGCTTAGTGGTAGAGGGAAAGATATTGAGTTTGTGTCCTACCTCTCACCACTCTTCCTCCCTAGAGATCCCTGCTAAGAGAAATAAGCACAGACTAATTAGCATAATTTTTAGAAATAGTTGGACAAGGTTTAAATATCTGATGACTTACAAATCCAGAACTCCTTTGGTCAGCAGTGACTGGGTACACTCTAGCCACAAAGGCCTGCTTTCCTACTTTCTCTGGCTCAGACTGTTCTAGGGCCAAAGCGTGGACCAAGAGTCCTTCTGCAAACCAGCCTCATGCAGCCCTGACACAGAACCTGAGCACGGCCCAGTGTCTCATCCACTCCACGGGCAGGTAGGGCAAGAGCAACTGTTGTGCGTGGTAAGCAAAGACTGTGTTGAGTTGTCCCTGCGAACACACACCCTTCTACACCTGACCAGGGAAGGGAAAGAAGACCCAAGATGACTCACAGTCCAATGAAGGACAGCCTGGATCAATCATATGACCAAGGAGGAGGATGGGATGGGAAATTCAAAGAACACCCTTATTTTTTTCTTTCTGCATCCCAACAGCAAGTTCTTGATAGGCCTTTCTCTGATCTACAAGTGTTTCTAACATTGATAAATCCATTTCACACCAGTAATAATGACTGAGTCTACGCAGTACCTTCACTCACACTTACCTTATGTAATTAAATGTGTCTTATGCAAGTAGACATGTAAGAAGCTGGTAGGTGGACAAAGTCCTAAAAGATCAAGACCTTGACTTATTTATCATTGCACTGATGTCGCATAACCAGGTGCATTAAAGCAATCAGATATTTATAAACCAAATAAGAGCTAAAAATGGACAAAAGTGGAACCTAACAATACAGGAGTAGCAGGTGGAACTAGTAGGTACAAAAATGCAAAGGCCTCAACATTTGTTTTCTTTTTGAAGCAATGTTAGAAACCACATGGGTTCAGTAAACCCGTTATAGCCTTTTTACATAATATTTTTGCTCGTGGAGAAAATGCTTTTTATAGAAGGAAACTCATTTTCAGTTAGCTGTACAATATCAACCCGTACATTTTCCATTCAAAATTTTCATTCACATTTTTAAATTATAGACAAAAATAATTAAATGCTACTTAGAGCTCTTGCTCTGGTGAAAATTTGCAAACCACTCCTAGCCCCACAAATTACCTGCCCCTAGTCCACCAACTTGGTTACACAAGCTTACCTTTATGCCTTCATTTATCCTGGAAGTATGAGCCCATGTTCTGGATTGGAAAGTTATTTGCTCTGGAAAGATATTCTTTTGTTGTTTACTCCTCTTCCTAAGACCCATTGTGTGGTCAGGAAAAGATAAAGACTAGAACTCAGGGAAAATCCTAAGATGACCCCTTTTCTGTTTAATTTCAAAAACTGCTTCAGGGAAAGATAGCCCTCCAGAGACAGGCAAAGCTGATAGACAGTAAAATACAAATACGCATCATAAGGATAAAGTCATTCTACAGCATCGTCTCCATAGCACAGTATTTGATGCATAATAAGTGTTCAAGTTTCTTTACTGAATTAATAGCAGTGAATATGAAAACTGTAAACAGGGCTCTGCTAAAGACTTCTTGTTGACTTTTAACATTTATTTGAGGATTTAGAAGTGTGAACATCCATAGGCCATATCATTTAATTAAGGACCTTGAGATCACCACACTAGGTGAAATAAGCCAGAGAGAAAAAACAAGAACCATATGACTTCACTCATACGTGGAATATAAAACTAAAAGCAACAAGAAAACAAAAATTATGGACACAGTCAATAGTTTAATGGTTACCTGAGGGTAAGAGGGGAGGGAGCGGACAGAGGCGAGAGTGGGAGCCAAATACACGGTGATAGAAGGATAACTGACTCTGAGTGGTGAGCACATAATGCAATACATAGACGAGGTACTATAGAACTAACTGTGCAGCTGGGACCCATGTCATTTTTACTAACCAATGTCACCCCAATAAATTTAACAATAAAAAAATAACTGCAAAAAAGTCATATGCTGTGAAAACATCAATAAAAATCTATGACCCAGTGAACATGCCAGTTGTTTGGTTGATTGGTCAGAGAAGCATTTGCTTCATTCCTACATAACCACAAAGTGTTGCAGATGCATCTGAAATGAATGACACAAGAACCCAAATAACCATTAGAGTTTGAAAAAGGAAGACCCATATGTCCCTGAAATATTGCCAGCGATAGGTTATGGACCAAAGTTTGTCCTCCCGTCGCTGGGACTACCCTAGGCTGCACCTATTGAAATAATAAAGTTAAATTTTTAGAATTTAACGTAGCATTGCTTGTACTCATCCTTCCAAGATTCTGGTGGAGATGAATTCACTCAGAGCCAGTTCAGAGAGACCTTGGTGAGCTGAGGAACCATAATTACCTTCATTAAGATAGATAAAAGTCCAGTCAGAGCTCTGGGAGTGGCCAGGAAATTCCTTTGATCTGCTAAGAAACATCTGGGAGCTAAATAGGTTAATAAAGCACTACAAAAATGTTTCTCAAATCAACAGCTCCAGAGTTTATTCCTTTAAAATAGAACTGTGAAAATATCCTGTCCAACAAATAAACATGCGTACAAATGACGAAAAGGACCCAATTACATAAACTGTTTGGGGAAATATTAAATCATTGTAATAATAGCATTATAACAAGAACAAGAATTGTAATTATTTTCCAGCTTATAATCCAGAAGCAATAACACGTCAGAAAAATTTATAATATGCTTAGATACTGCAATCGTTTTAATGGGGTGGTTGCTATTAAATGCTAGTAATAAAAAAATGTAAAAACAATTATAAATGAGACCAGAGACATGAACTTAAAAGAATGAATGATGGCCAAATGCTATCATAGAAAATGACTATATTACTAGACTCCCCACAGCATTCAAGAAAAACCTTACCTCAAGATAAAAACAAAGGCATGTTTTCTGATAATAAAATTTAAGCCAGAGTGTTACTCTATTTTCTCCTGCTAAAACAGAAATTACATTTCTTCCAAGGGAGAGTGTTGATATACATTTTTCTCAACAAAAATAAACAATAAATAAATAACCTCACCTCTATGTGCCCCATTTAGCAAGGTTCTTCTTTGAGAGTTTTATTATCTGTAGTAGCAGGTGGGCTGTGTTTGTTCATTCAGAAGCTATCCAAAGGAGCAAATGTCTAGTATTGATAAGATACTCTCTGTTCTAACTCCTCCAACTCAAGACAAATACATGGATGCATACTTTCTGCAAATGATTTTTAACATTCTGCAAACACAAAATAAAATACAAGTCTATCTAAAAAATGCCATCTTAATTAATATCCTCCCTAGAATTTTTTTTTTTTTTTTTTTTTTAGTGTACCCCAGGAGAAGTGCCTTCTCCTTCACAGAAGTTCATGTGTCTGAAAACATGTGACTCCATTGTGTCCCCATTCTGGTTAAGCATGTACCTATCCTTTCTCTTTGGCTGCATTATAAATTTTCAGACTTCTCCATATCTCACTTAGAACAATAATTATAGCATATCAGGAGCAGTAATTCAGGAACCATAAGTGATTGCTGAGTTAGGGAGATCAAGGAATAAATACTACCGGTATTGCTTTTATCATTTACATTATAATGCTGTCACATATGTTGACTTTGGGTTTTTTTCTAAGAACCCTCTAGAGCAGGGATTCCCAACCCTGTGCCTGCGGGCGCTAAGGCTCCCGCGGCCCGATTTGTGTGCGCCTGCCATTATTTGACTGCATCAGAAGTTTTTCATAAAACACTAAGTAAAACTATCATTTATTTTTATACATTTGTTAGAATTTTAAAGTATTGTTTGAGTAGCTACACAGGTTTATTATATTCGTTGGTATGTGTGCGATATCGTATGTATAAGTTTTTCCCTAGCTTTCGCCTTTGTACATGTCGCGTCTTGTGTAGCCGCTGCGCTCTTTAAACTCTCCTCCACCCACCGGGAGACGCCAAGTTGCCGTTGTGATTGCGGTTGCTGGACTGATCGGGTCGTGACGGTTAGCTAGGATCACAGTGTTTTGATATATTCGATTTTAAATGAACTAAAAGCGAGGTAGGTCATCTATTATTATGGTGGCAATTTGATATGATATTGTAGTTCTATAACTAATTTTATTTTTATTGTTTTAGTCCTCAAATGAGTGGACCAAATAAGAGAAAATGAACCTATAATTTTAACACAGACTGGGAGAAATCATATTGTTTCATTAATTTAAAAGGTAAATG
>PVKE010041413.1:0-14174 GCA_004027555.1 Craseonycteris thonglongyai | reverse complement strand
TAAAGATAATCAACTCTATTCCAGCAGCTCCATTGCAACACCAACTTTTCAAGGCCCTGTTAGAAGATACTGAAGATAAAGAACACGATCTCATCCTGCATACTGAAGTATGTTGGCTCAGTAAAGGTAAAGTTCTTACAAGATTTGTGAACTTAATTGAAGAAATAAAAACATTTATACATGATAAAAATGAAAATTAGGATGAACTAACAGACTCTTGCTGTCTGGTAGATTTGGGTTTTCTTGCTGACACCATGGAAAAATTAGATTCTTTCCATTTGGAGTTGCAGGGAAAAGACAAAAATAGAGCTGAAATGATAAGCTCTGTAAACGCATTTAAAGCGAAATTGACTTTGTTGGTATCACATCTGCATATCAAGTCTCTCGTGCACTTCCCATATATGAGGAAAATGCTAGGTAACAATGAATTAAACATGCCATTATTTATTGAGACCCTGCAAGTGCTTCAAAAACAGTTTGAAGAGAGATTTCTGCAGTTTACAAATATCGAGCCAATTGTCTCCTGTATCAATTCTTTTACTTGCCAAATAAATGGAATAGAACTAGCCGCATGTATTGCAGACCTTGTTCAGGGGAAAGCAGAAGAACTAGAGTTAGAAATTTTGAACCTTAAGAACGATATTTTGCTAAAATCCTTAATATCAGAGGACTTATGGAACATAGTCGACAAAGAAAGGTTCCCATTTTTAAAAAAAGCGGCATGTAAAATCAAATCGTTTTTTGGGTCAATGTATTTATGT
Source organism: Craseonycteris thonglongyai (assembly GCA_004027555.1). Classification (NCBI taxonomy): domain Eukaryota; kingdom Metazoa; phylum Chordata; class Mammalia; order Chiroptera; family Craseonycteridae; genus Craseonycteris; species Craseonycteris thonglongyai. The sequence continues at coordinate 13,413 of PVKE010041413.1, read as the reverse complement.
GAATCTTTGTTTTCAAACATGAATTTAATAATATCATGATATAGATCTCGACTTACCGATGAGCATCTTAATAATTGTTTGCTAACAGGGTTGTCGTCATACTCTTCTAATTACGAGGCACTGGCCAATGAAATGCAATGCCAAAGATCACACTGACAGATTGGTTTTTTTTATGTTTTCTTTTATGTTTTTTTAAATGATTTTATTATACATGTTTTTTATTTACCTTGTATTATGTTTTGTATATATGTTTCTTTGTGTGTATATAATTTGTACAATAAATTTATTACTTTAAAATTATTTTTGTTTGTTATTTTTTATTCTTGTTCAATAATAAATATCCTTAGATATAGCTGGTGCCTGCCGCCCTACTGATATTTTAGAATGCGCCCTAGGGTATAAAAAGGTTGGGAACCCCTGGTCTAGGAGATACTTACCTAGTGAAATTCTGAACCACTTGGAAAGGTCCAAGAGTAGGAACTGGAACGTAAATTCTAGACCTTATTTTCATTAATATAAGTTGGTATTGGCACTGGTGTCTGTACTCTTAAAATTATTACTGGTACGAGACCAGAACTATGTTTGATTTATGGTTCTGCATGGGAGATATAGAACTATATTTAATGACATGAGAGATATGGATATGGCACTTGAGAATGCAAACATCAAAGAAGTGAAATCTATTTTTAATTAACAAAAATTTTTCAACATTTACGATATTCCTGGCACTATTCTAGCCAGGGTAGTTTGAATTAGGATGACGGGAAATTTTGTAGTAACATCAGGTTTTCTTTAGTGCCCAAGTCTCTTGCCTCACTGGTTCCCATCTTCTCAGAGGGTTTGCTGAAAAAATTTTGATTTTGTTGTGTTTATCTAAAATTTTCTAGGTTGTAATAAATGATTATTATAACTTTATTATTATAAAGTTGTAATAAATTATGAAGAAATACATTTTAAGAATATTGCAAATTTAAATGAATCTACAAGACCAATTAGATCAAGAGAAAAGACATTAGTTTTGGAATGAGACAGACTTGGGTTTTATTTCTGTTTACCACTTAACATACTTGTTTTTGATAAATTATTTATCTTCTTTAATAGCAAGTGTCTTCTCTACAAAATAGAGATAAATTTCTTTTGGATTTGTTTGAAATCTGAGGATTAAATGAGATAAAGTATGTATCATACTCAATTAACAGCAGTAAGTAGGCTCCGTGAATAGCCCTAGCTGCTGTGCTCTATTATCACTAAAAACAGAGCTTGGAATATATTAAAATTATCATATATATTAAAATAATTCTTATTTCAGTTCTCTTTCCTCTATATTCAACACATGAACCTGGGAGTAGAATTTCTTTTTCTGTAACTGGGAGAAGTAGATGCAAATTTGGTTCAAAGGAAAGAGGAGGAAAAAACAAAAAATGGAAGAAACTTTCTGAGATTCTTCAAACCAAACCAGCTATGACCTTAAATTCCACTTCGGGCTAACTTGTGCTCCTCAAGTGAAAATTTTCACAAAGGCTGTATTTCTCTCCCTTATTATCTTAAAACATGTCTGGGAAGAAAAGAAATAGGCAACCTCTTGAATTCTTTATTAAAACCCATATATCTAGATATCCACATTTGACTCGTATCATAGCTAAGATGTTTAGAGAAACTTTAGTTTCTTTTATCAATAACTAATTTATTTTCCCTTTCACCAACTATCTATTGTTTAGTTTCAGGGTGGCAAGGTGGTGGAGTAAGAGCTCTTTTAGCCATTTCCTGTTAGTGACTGACCATCCTGAACCACCAGATTTACTTTTACAGCTAAGACTGTGAGGTATCACTGCTATTTGCCTCATTAACTCTCTTTTTCTGAGCTGAAGACTAAAAGACAGGAAATTGAGACATGTGTCTCTATTTCTCTCCTGTTTTTCTTCCATTTTCTTCCTCCCACATACCTCAGGATGCCATTGTGCAAGCTTTTTCTCACACCAAACTCCAGTCTTATTACTGAAACTAAATGATAATATTTCATCCATTTTACGAAGTTAACTCTATAATCTGTGTCTTCCCACTTCAGCTATTGATTTGTTAAATGATAGCTAAAGGAATGAAGCAATCTCTCTCCAAGAAGCCTAACTTTATTGCCAGTTAGTATACCAAAGAGGTTGAATACTGACTATTTTATTTTTTAATTTCAGGTGGAAAGAACATTATTGACTATGTTTTCCATGCTTCACTACTCAATCAACCCTGTGAGTACTTTTTAAAATTATAGTGACATTCAATATTATCTTATATTAGTTTCAGGTGTACAAGGTAGTGGTTAGGCATTTATAGAAATTATGAAGTGATCCCCCTAATAAGTCTACCACCTATCTGACACCATATACATAGATTTTACAATATAGTGACTGTAATCTTCAAACTGTGCTGTACAGCCCCATGACTCTCATGTAACTATTAATTAGTACTTCTAAATCACTTCACCTTTTTCACTCAACCTCACAGCCCCAACCCCACCTGGCAACCATCAAAATATTCTCCGTTCTATAGGTCTGTTTCTGTTTTGTTCGCTTATTTATTTTGTTCTTTAGTTTCACATATGAGTGAGATTATATGGTATTTGTCATTCTCAGCCCGACTTATTAGACTAAACATAATACCCTTTAGGTCCATTTATGTTGTTGCAAATATCAAGATTTCATTCTGTTTTATGGCGTAGAATATTCTATTGCATATATATTTATTTATTTATTTATTTATTTATTTATTTATTTATTTATTTATTTTGACAGAGGAGAGAGAGGGAGAGAGAGAGAGAGAGAGAGAGAGATACAGAGACAGGGAGAGAACTGAACTAGGGGAGCTCCCAGTTCAGCCTATGGTTCCGCATGGGCCAGGGCCGGGATTTGATCCTCGGTCCCCGGCACTGCAAAGTGAGCGCCTAACCCACTGAGCCATCCCGGCTTCCCCTCTATTGCATATATGAACCGCATCTGTATCCAATTGTCTGTTGATGGGCACTTGGGTTGCTTCCATATCTTGGTTATTTTAAAGCTGTAGTGAACAGAGAGGTGTATGCATTTTTTTTTTAATTAATGTTTTGAATTTCTTTGGATAAAGATCCAGGAGTAAAATTGCTGGATCATAAGCTAGCTTTATTTTTAATTTTTTGAGGAACCTCCATACCATTTTCCATAGTAGCTGTACAATGTTGCACAAGGGATGGTTCCCTTCTTTCCATATCCTCTCCAACACCTTTGTTGACTTATTGATGCTGGCCATTCTGACAGGTGTGAGGTGATATCTCATTTTGGTTTTTATTTGAATTTCTCTAATGATTAGTAATGTTAAGCATTTTTTATATTTGTATTGGCCATCTGTATGTCCTTTTTTGGAGAAATGTCTATTCAGGTCCTCTGATCATTTGGTACTTGGATTGTTTGTGGTTTGTTTTTTTTTGGGTTTTTTTTTTGGTGTTGAGTGTAACCCTTTATCAGATGTATCATGAGCAAATATCTTCCCCCATTCAGAAGGATCTTTTTGTTTTGTTCATGGTTTCCTTTGCTGTGAACAAACTTCTTAGTTTATTGTAGTCCCATTGTGTATTTTTCTTTTGTTTTTCTTGCCTGAGGAGTTGTATCAGTAAAAATATTACTAATAGTAACATCTGAGCATTTACTGACCATTTCTTCTAGTTCTGTGGTTTTAGGTCTTATGTTTTAGTCTTTAATTCATTTTGAGTTTATTCTTTCTTATAGAGTAAGAAGATGGTCCTGTTTTTTCTTTCTCTTTTTCTTAATGCTTGCTTTCTTTTCTTTTCTCTTTTCTTTCTCTTTTATTTATGCATACATCTGTCCCGTTTGATCAGTACTATTTATTGAATGTCATACTGTCTTTACTCCATTGTAAATTCTTGTTTACTTTGTTATTGATTAAATGACTATATAGGCATGGACTTATATCTGGCTTCTCTATTCTATTCCATTGAGCTTTGTGTCTGTTTTTATGTCAATACCATGCTGATTTGATTCCTGTGGACTTGTAGTATAGTTTGATATCAGGTGGCATGATACCACCAGCTTTTTATTCTTATCTCTCAAGATTGCCTTGGATATTCAGGGTCTTTCATGGTTTCATATAAATTTTAGGATTATTTGTTCTAGTTCTGTGAAAAAATGCCATTGGTGTTTTTTTAATTGTTAAATTTATTGGGGCGACATTCATGGTCCCACATTACATAGATTCTAGGTTTCTAATTCTATATTTCATTGTCCATGCATTGCATTATGTGCTTACCACTCAGTCACCCTCACCCCCAACTCTCCCACCCACCTATCCCTTTACTCTGTGTTCATGAGTTTTTGTTTGTTACCTTAACTTATATTTCACTTATAAGTGAAGTCATGTTTCTTGATTTTTTCAATCTGATTTATTTCACTTAATATGATGGTTTTAATGACCATCCATGTTATCACAAATGTCTTTATCTCCTTTTTTCTTATCGCTGAGTAGTATCTCATTATACAGATATACCACAACTTTTTTATCTACTTATCTATCAAAAGACACTTTGGTTGTTTCCAGCCACTGGTACTTTGATAGGGCTTGCATTGAATGTATAGATTACTATGGGTAGTATGGACATTTTAACTATATGATTTTTTTCAACCTCTTTTAACTATATGAATATGGTATAGGCTTCTACTTACTTGTGTCTTCTTTAATTTCTCTCTTCAATGTCTTAAAATTTTCTGAGTACAGGTCTTTTATTTCTAGATATATTTTTTTTGATGTGGTTGTAAATGGGATTGCTTTCTTAATTTAATCTTTTAGTTTTTTATTGGTGTAAAATATGCAACTGATATCTGAATGTTAATTTGGTATCATGCTATTTTACTAAGTTCATTTATTAATTTTAATCATTTTTGGTGGATCTTTGGGGTTTTCTACATATAGTATCATATCATGTACAAATAATGATGGTTTTACTTCTTTCCCATTTAAATGCCTTTTATTTATTTATTGTTTTTTTGTCTGATGGCTGTGGCTAAGACTTTTAGTACAGTGTTGAACAAAAGTGGTGAAAGTAGACATCCTTGTCTTGCTCCTGATTAAGAGGAATGCTTTAGGTTTTTTCCCTTGAGTATGATATTTACTGTGGATTTGTCATGCATGGCCTTTATTATATTGAGATATATTTCCTCAATTCCCACTTTGTTTAGAGTTCTTATCATAAGTAGATGCTGGATTTTGTCAAATGCTCTTTACAGCTTGAGAAAACTATGATTTATTTCAGTGGAAAGTTGCAGTGTAACCATGATCAAAGAGGAAGTTAAAATATACTTATAATCTATATACATATATGTTGCAATGTAACCATGTTCAAAGAGGAAGTTAAAATATACTTATAATATATATATATATATATATATATACACATATGTGTATTTACGAGGGCTGTCCAGAAAGTATCTAAACATGTATCTATTCTCTTTATATGGACAATAGCTGGATTTTTTCTGGACAGCCCTCATATATATAAATTTCTCTGTTACCTATATCTTTTTTTGAAAACCCAATGGCACTTTTAATTTCAAAATTAATTTAAAATAATGAACCAATCACATTATATTGGTATGTTAATGTATTTTTTACTATTAATTAATCCTCATGGAAACCGAGGATTATGATGAAGAACATGTCCTTAGCACAGTGCTTGCTAATAGGCACTCGTTAATATTTTGTTGAAAGAATTAATTCATGGTAACCTATGCTCAAGTTATATTGGCCAAAGTCTGTGATTATATCTAGAGAGGAAACATGTAAAATATAGTATCTGCTTTGATATAACATTCTTAGAGGCTTTCAGATTCCATTTGATATTAATTTAAAATTGGACATTTCTTGTGTCTTCTTTACTTTGTCCTTTTTTCCTCTTCTCAATCAGTTCTGTTTTGTGAAAAAAAAACATGCTTTTGGCAGTTGAAATCAAATGTGATGCCTTTTAACTTTCTTTCCACATTAGTCATTAAGTTTTTCAGTTTCTGAGTCTTGTCCTGGGAATCTATTGTTTCTCCAGTCTGCTTCAGATCTGAAGGCAAACATTTGTGAAACTCTGCTGTAGAGCAGCTAATAGGTATCTGCACTACATGAGCACATCTTGCTCATTAGTAAGTGGCACAGTGCAGAGCTCAACTGTCCATTACAATATTCTGAAGGTACAAAATATCTCAAAGGAAAAGAAAAACAAGCTTGTAACAGCAAAGAAAAAAAAAAGGAAAAATACTGCCACTTGTGAGCTCAAAGATTTCCTCCTAACACTGTTTTTCTTAGTGGTTGAAACCACTTTTTTCATAATCCTGTTACTCCTCTTAGACTGTGTCCATATGTACCAAATATTCTAGATAGTAAATAATTTGAAAATATAATTTTTCCTGAATCATCAGAGTAATTAAACTAGTGCATGGTTATCCTGGCTGTCTAAATATTATTTCTTTTAAATGAATGAAGGAATGAATTAAGTCATCTATTTATTCAATAAATATTTATCGATGCCTAATATGTGCCAAAAGCTTCTCTAGAAAAACAGATACAAAAGTGAACAAAACAGACAATAATCTTTGCTCTTATGTAGCTTTTATTATAGTGGAGGCAGATATACAATTAGCAAAACAAATATGTCATATAAAATCAAATTATTAAATATACTGAATATTTGCCATATCCCCATATTTTCAAAGTGCAATGATACTTAAAAGTTGGTATATCTATGGCCATTTACTTTAAAACTTGAGGTCTCTCTTAACTCAAAAGAGCTAAATTAGAAAAAATTAGAAAACAATACAATTTGTAACATTTACAACAAATATAAAAAGAAAAAAGATGGCATAATCACTAGAATCTTTAATAGCAATAGTAATAAGAATAGTTCCATTTTAATTTATTACAACTATTCACGTCAATATGAGAAGGAACCCCAAAAGCCCAGAATTTGTTTATAAAAAATAGTATATTTATTCTTACATACTTAAACTCTAGTCACCTTCAAAGCACTCTCCATTTGATGCAATACATCTGTTGAGCCACTTTTTCCACTGCTCAAGACAATTTTTGAACTCCTTGATTTAGATTCCTTTCAGTGTTTCTGCAGTTTTTTATTTCACCTATTCCACATCAGCAAAACATTTCCCTTTGAGGACTTTTTTCATCTGGGAAACAAACAACCAAGAAAGTTTTTCAGAGAAAGATTGGATGAATAGGTTGGGGTCATGCTGGTTTTGGTCAAAAACTGCTGAACCACTCAACACAATGTGGGCAGGTGCATTGCTATGCTGCACCTTTTTCATGTAAATCGTCCATCATGTAATGGGAAAATGTGTTGAGTCCCCCCACAAATTAATTGAAGTCAAACTCAGCCTCTCACAATACCAGCTGGTACACTGATACACATGGGTTCCTAGAATACTCACCCAGCATGGAAAGTCTATGTTACAAGGGGCCTGCCCTCTAGATGATGATTCTATTTTGTGGGAAGGCCCCTCATAGGCCATTTGCATTAATGAAAACTTAGTAAGGCTTGTGGGAAACATGATTTTCCCCATTTGTAGAAATAATATGAGAGTTAGAGGAAAAAAAACAACTTGCCTGTTTCATGACTGATAATTAGTACCAGAGCTAGAGCCATGATGTTGGGCCCATACTCAATGTTTAAGCAAGGTGACATTTGGTAAATGTGTGCCAGGAGGGCTGGCAATGACAGAGGCACAGAGCTGAAAAAATAACAGAGTATAAAAAGTGGTCCCAAGATCTCAGAATTTTTGTGTTTTGGATTTAAAGCAGATGAAACCAAGATAATTCTTAAAGATTCATCTGACATCAAAATATATTACTTCCTTTTAAAGAAATACCATTCCTATTACATGCTCTTGAAATCAGATGAAGTAGATTTTTCCACTCAATCAAAGTCTATTTTTGGAGGGCAATATTCTATTTCTAAAACTCTGTTCTCTCTGAAACTTATATTCTGCCTCTCCCACTTTTTGGAGAACATTTTGGCCTGAAGTTCTTATTTTATTTTCAATGTATTGCATCTAATACAAATTTATTATATTTTTTCAAAATAAATTTACTTTTATAGTATGTTTATAGGCATCATAGTTCTTTCAAATGCTAAGGCTCTCATGGACAGACTCTAAGATCGCTGTCCTGTCTCATGGTATTTTGATGTACTCTTCTTGAATGTGGACAAGTCCTGTCACTTGCTTCTAACCAATAGACTATGGCCAATGTAATAAGATATTATTTCCATGATTACATTATAAAAGATTACAACTTCCATCTTGCTAGCAGACTCTGACTGTTGACTCTTTCCCTTGCTGGCTTTGATAAAACATGCTGCCATGGATAGACCCATGCGGCAAGGAAATAAAAGTGGTCTCTCACTGAAAGCCAGAAAGTTGCAAAGGCCTTCATCTGACAGCTTATAAGGACCTGAGTATGCTGATAACCTCCTGAGCTTGGAAGCAGAGCCTTCCCCTGTCAAGCCTCAAAGGAGACACCAGCACTGGTCAATCCCTTGATCGTAGTCTAGGGAGGAACAGTGAAGCAGAGGACCCAACTAAACCATGTCACAATTCCTGATCTAAAGAAATTGTGTGAAAATGAATGTATGTGGTGTAAGGCTGCTGAGTTTGTGGTAATTTGTTACATAGCAATAAATAATTCAAATGCCTTGCATCCATTCAGTTGTTAATGAATATTTATCAATTGAATAAATGAATGAAATAACTTCGTTTTGTTCTTATAAATTAACACCCTATACATACATTCAACAAATATTCCCTAAAAAAGAAAACATATGCTTCTTAACAGTTAAATAAATTAATTTTTAAATTAGGACCTTTAGTCTCAGGGCATTTTTTTCCATTTTGGTAATTATAATGTGGTGAATGAGGTAGATTCACTTATTGCTTTCGAGTTTAGGTTGTTGCTTGATGGATAAAATCTTTGCTGTCATTGAACATGTTTAATTAAAAGTGTGATCTGTACTTTTACACACTAGTTAATTAAACCTATGTCTATAGACAAAGGTGAGTTCTCATTTTCTCACAGAGACTTTTAAATTTCAAAATCATTCTTGCCATAATTCTTGAGGAGGATACTTAATTAAATGTGTATTATTTTCATATACCCTCATCACCAACAGTACATTGCCCTATAGTGCTGAACATGCAGAAAGAAAAGCAAATTATAAATTGAAATGTTACAAATATGCATTAAAAATTGAATTCTATAGAAATTATTTCACTTGGCAAAGATTAGTGTCAGAAGTCATACCTTAATATTTCATATCTCCTATTAAATATTTAAAACTCAGAGTTCTCTTCTGTTGAGAAGAAGAAAAAGTTTCAACAAACTTAATATCCACAAAATATAATGATATATGAGGAGTACATATTTTTTATTATAAATATTAAAGGAAAATATCAGGAGGCTATATATGTTTATTACCAGATTGGAAGTTATAGTTTTGTGTTTGCATCAGCTATTTTTGGAAATTCTGAAATGGCTTCAAATGCTCATTCTTATGTCATTTAGGCAATTTCTTATTTTCTTCTTTTATTATTGTTAAGTTTATTAGGGTTACATTGGGTAGTAAAAATTACATAGGTTCCAGGTGTACAACTCTTTCCATTACTATATATTTAGCTCCCCCTCCCTCTCCTCCCACCCCTCTCCCCGCTTATCCTCAAGTAACCACTACACTATTGACTATGTCCATGAAATTTTGTTTCTTTGTTGCTTTCAGGTTTTGTATTCCACATATAAGTAAAGTCATGTGATTCTTAGCTTCTCTGTCTGGCTTATTTTGTTTAGCCTGATGTGCTCAAGTTCCATCCATGTTGTTGCAAATGGCAGAATTTCATCTTTTGTTATAGCTGACTAATATTCCATTGCATATATGTGCCACGGCTTTTTTGTCCAGTCATCTACCAAGGGACACACCGGTTGTTTCCATGTCTTGGCCACTATGAACAGTGCTGCAATGATCATTGTGGTACATACATTTTTATGAACTAAGGTTTTCAAGTTTTTGGGGTAGATACTCAGAAAGGGATTGCTGGGTCATAGGGTAGCTCCATTCCCAATTTTCTGAGGAATTTCCATGATAAACGCTGATGCAAAAACCCTAAACAAAATATTAGCAAATAGAATACAACAATGCATTGGAAAGATTATACATCATGATCAAGTGGGATTCATCCCAGGAGCACAAGGATGGTTCAACATATGTAAATCAATCAATATAATATAACATGTAAACAAAATAAAAGATAAAAACCATATGATTATCTCAACTGATGCAAAAAAAGCATTTGACAAGATACAACATCCATTTATGATTAAAACATAGAATAAAATGGGACTTGAAGGAAAGTACCTCAAATAATAAAGGTCCTATATGACAACCCCTCAGCTAATACTATACTGAATTGGGAAGAGCTGAAGCCAATTCTCCTAAAATCACGAACAAGACAGGGATATCCACTGTCACCACTGCTATTCAATATAGTACTGGAAGTTCTAGCCAGAGCAACTAGGCAAGGGAAAGGAATAAAAGGTATCTGAATTGGGAGAGAAATTAAACTGTCATTCTTTGTAGATGACATGATTCTTTATATAGAAAACACTAATGACTCTACTACAGATCTATTAGAAACAATATACAAATACAGTAAAGTTGCAGGATACAAAATCAATGTACAAAAATCAACTGCATTTTTATATGCCAACAATGAAACATTAGAGAAAGAAATGAGAACATCCATTCCTTTTACTAAAGGAAGAATAAAAAAAAAAGAAAAGAAATACTTAGAAATAAATCTAATAAAGAATGTAAAGGACTTATACACTGAAAATTATACAATATTATTAAAAGAAATTGAAGAAGACACAAAGAAATGAAAAGATACTCTGTGTTCATGGATTGGAAGAATCAACATAATTAAAATGCCCATATTACCCAAAGTGATATACAGATTCAATGCAATTCCCATTAAAATCCCGCAGACATTCTTTTAAGAAATAGATTTTAAAAATCATCAATTCGTATGGAACCACAAAAGACCCCACATTGCCAGAGTTATCCTAAGAAAAAAAGGGGCATCACACTCCCAGACTTTATTCTTTACTACAATGCCTCAATAATCAAAATAGCTTGGTACTGGCAGAAAAACAGATAACATAGAACAGTGGAACAGAATTGAAAACCCAGAAATAAACCCACAAATATTTGGACAGAGTATTTTCAACAAAGAGCAAAAAAATATACAGTGGAGAAAGGAAAATCTCTTCAGTAAATGGTGCTGGGAAAATTGGAAAACCACAAGTAAAAGAATGAATCTGAACTGTGATCTGTCACCATATACCAAAATTAACTCAAAATGGATTAACGACATATACATAAGACACAAAACAATAAATTGTACAGAAGAACACAGTGGTACTAAACTTACAGACCTTGGGTTCAGGAAGGACTTTATGAACTGACCTCAAAGGCAAGGGAAGTAAAAGCAAAAATAAGTGACTGGGACCTTGTCAAACTAAAAAGCTTCTGCACAGCAAAGGAAATCATCAACAAAGCAAAGATGCAACCTACCAATTGGGAGAATATATTTGCAAACAATGCCTCTGATAAGGGGCTAATTTCTAAAATATATAAAGAATTCATACAACTCAACAACGAAAAAACAAACAATTCAATTAAAAAATGGGCAGAAGACCTAAACAGAAACTTCACCCATGAACACATACAAATGGCCAACAGACATGAAAAAATATTCAACTTCACTACCTATTAGGAAAATGTAAATCAAAACCACAATGAGATATTACCTCACACCTGCTAGAATGTCTATAATCAACAAGACCAGGAACAGCAAGTGTTAGAGAGGCTGTGGAGAAAAAGGAACCCCCACACATTGCTGGTGGGAATGCAAATTGTTACAATTTCTTTGGAAGACAGTCTGGAAATTTCTTCTTTTCTAACCCAACTCAGTTCCACTATATCTCCCTCCACCAGAACCCTTATCTTTCCATTCTACCATTGCTGTGATTGTATTTGGAATTGATCACTTCATACAAACAAAACTCTTGAATCAATTAAATATACTTCGAAAAACACTTAAAACATAGCATGAGAGTATATTTAGCAACAGTCCCCACTACAAAGAAATTCTTAGTAGAAACTTTAATTGCAAGTAACGATCTAGAAAGAAATAGTAATAGTGGACAGTAAGTCATAGTTAATTGATAATACAAATGTACTATTAAAGGTATGAGGGGTAACCACTCTTAAACAAAAGCATATAAAACAAAAATTTCAAATTCAAATTTTAATTCAAATAATTGTTGAAGCTCTTTTCATCTTTTTTATTCAAATAGAGTAACAGCGATAATTGGCGGATGGTTGACTGGTGAACAAATTGGCCGCAGTAAAGTGTTTTGTGGAGAATGTGAATTACATGGTCAACCCAAGGGTGTTATATTTGACATGTAGTAGCTGGGATGGATTTCAAAAAAGAAGAGGATGGGAAGCCAGGATGGCTCAGTGGGTTAAGCGCTCACTTTGCAGCCCCTGGGATCGAGGATCGAATCCCGGCCCCGGCCCATGTGGACCCATATGCTGAACTGAGGAGTGCCCCCAGTTCAGTTCTCACCGGGGTGAGACTCCGTCCCAGTTCCTGCCCTGTGCAGCCCCACTCCCACCTGTGGAATGAACCTATGTGGAAAAACCAATGATGTGCAACTATGGAGACTGTTCTGGGCCCTCCCCCTTCTCTCTGTCTCTGTCACTGTATCTTTCTCTCTGTCAAAAACAATAAAAATAAATCTTAAAAAAAAAAAGAAGAGGATATTTAGAAAGTGGGACTGTTAGAGGAGAATAGAAAATAAAAACCCAGGTCTTCTATATGTCTTAGTCTATGGTATGTTTAACAAAAAAAAAACAACAACAAAAACCCTACTTTCTTGAGGTATAATTGATATACAAAACCACACATATTTATGTGTACAATTTGATGAGTTTACATCTTTGAAAATAATCATCATATTATCATGACAATCAGGAAATATAGATATCCAACAGTTCCCCACATTTCCTTGTATCCTTTTTATTCTTTTCCTTTTTCCTTTTCTTTCCCCTTCTTTGTTTGTTTGTTTGTTTGTTTATTTGTTTCTTTTTCTTTCTTTTTTGTGGTAAGAGCACTCAACATGAGATTTACCCTCTTAACAAATTTTAAAGTGTACAATACTATAACTGTAGACACTATGTTGTCAGCAGATATCTTAATAATCTAGGGTAATAGAAAATTTATAACCATTAAAAAACAACTCCCCATTTTCCTCACCTCCAGGCCCTGA
>PVKE010041412.1:0-14173 GCA_004027555.1 Craseonycteris thonglongyai | reverse complement strand
TGTTATGAAAATAGTCACAAAGATAATCAACTCTATTCGAGCAGCTCCATTGCAACACCGACTTTTCAAGGCCCTGTTAGAAGATACTGAAGATAAAGAACACGATCTCATCCTGCATACTGAAGTACGTTGGCTCAGTAAAGGTAAAGTTCTTACAAGATTTGTGAACTTAATTGAAGAAATAAAAACATTTATCCATGATAAAAATGAAAATTAGGATGAACTAACAGACTCTTGCTGGCTGGTGGATTTGGGTTTTCTTGCTGACACCATGGAAAAATTAGATTCTTTCAATTTGGAGTTGCAGGGAAAAGACAAAAATATAGCTGAAATGATAAGCTCTGTAAACACATTTAAAGCAAAATTGACTTTGTTGATATCACATCTGCATATCAAGTCTCTTGTGCACTTCCCACATATGAGGAAAATGCTAGGTAACAATGAATTAAACATGTCATTATTTACTGAGACCCTGCAAGTGCTTCAAAAACAGTTTGAAGAGAGATTTCTGCAGATTACAAATATCGTGCCAATTGTCTCCTTCTGTATCAATCCTTTTACTTGCCAAATAAATGTAATAGAACTAGCCACATGTATTGCAGACCTTGTTCAGGGGAAAGCAGAAGAACTAGAGTTAGAAATTTTGAACCTTAAGAACGATATTTTGCTAAAATCCTTAATATCAGAGGACTTATGGAACATAGTCGACAAAGAAAGTTTCCCATTTTTAAAAAAAGCGGCATATAAAATCAAATCGTTTTTCAGGTCAACGCATTTATGCGAATCTTTGTTTTCAAACATGAATTTAATATACTCACGATATAGATCTCGACTTACCGATGAGCATCTTAATAACTGTTTGCTAACAGGGTTGTCGTCATACTCTCCTAATTACGAGGCACTGGCCAATGAAATGCAATGCCAAAGATCACACTGACAGATTGGTTTTTTATGTTTTCTTTTATGTTTTTTTTAATGATTTTATTATACGTGTTTTTTATTTAGTTTGTATTACGTTTTGTATATATGTTTCTTTGTGTGTATATAATTTGTACAATAAATTTATTATTTTAAAATTATTTTTGTTTATTATTGTTTATTCTTGTTCAGTAATAAATATCCTTAGAAATAGCTGGTGCCCACCGCCCTACTGATATTTTAGAATGCGCCCTAGGGTATAAAAAGTTTGGGAACCCCTGCAGTCTAGCTGGTCAGCCATGTTTCCTATGTTGGTCAGTTTTTTTTTTCAGCTTTCCCATGATGCCTTTTATTTCAAGGAGTTCCTTTTGGTTCTGCTCTAGCTTCTGAATTTTATTGGTAAAGTACTCATTTTGCTCAGAAAATTTCTTGTTGAGGTCATTTAACTGTGTCTGGGTACTTTGCCAGCATTGAGTGAGCTCTCTGAGTGTCTTGAGTATTGCAGCCCTGAATTCTGTTTTACTTAGATTTGATTCCAAGTGTGCAAGCTCCTTTACTAAAGAGTGCCCCTGATCTTCTGGAGGGGCTTTGGATTCTGAGGTGTGCATTGTGTTTGATGTGGTTCTTTTTGCTTTACACATGAGTATGTTTTTCCTCTGGGGGGTTGCCTATCAGATGGGCTTCTCTTTATTTTTTCTTTTGGGCCCAGTTGTGGGAGGAGAAGATTTTGGGAGAGGGTCGGGGGAAGCAGACAGTTTCTGTATCCTGGGGCACTTCAGGTTGCTGTCTTAGCTGTTAGAAAGCAGGGTAGTAAATGTGTGGCTGGTGGTTGGGGCGTGTGAGTAGGAGCTAGGGCGGGACTGAGACACAATAGCAGATTCCTCTTTCAGCAGTGGGGCTGGTGGTTCAGTGCAGGTGGGGCGCAGGAGCTCTGGTCTTTCTCCCCTTTGCCTGGTCGCCCCTCCTTCAATTGCATCTGTGAGCTGTGCCTGCAGGGCAGCAGCACAGATGGGCCAGGGCTTGGCAGAGGACTGGTCGGTCAAGCGGGAGGGGCCGCAGCCACAACTTGGTCAGAGGTGCACCCAAAGCCAGGTCGTCTGTGTGGGCGTGGGCACTGCGGCAGCCCGGTAGGCAGCCCAGTCACACGCACGGGCCTCAGCACCTCCGCGGCCCGGTCAGCAGCCTGGTCGCATGCGCAGGCGTTGGCACTGCAGCAGCCTGGTTGGTATCCTAATTGCATGCACGGGCGGCAGTGCCACTGCCACCCGGTGGGCAGGGCGCCGAAAGCCCTGTGCGCACAGGCTGCAGCTCATCCAGCAGCGTCTCTAGGCCTGCAGCTCTGTTGAGACTGCTGGATTCACTCTAAGCATGTCTAATGCAGCCGCGTCCATTCAAGCCCCAGCCCTTACTCCAAGAGCCCTGTCTTCAAAAGGCGCACCCTCACAGTCAATCTCCTCCGTAAATCAGGGGTGTCGATCTGTTGTGGGCTGGTGCCCTGCTCTCACCCCACCCACCAGGAAGTGCAGCTGCCTTGCTCCATGGTCTCTGTTCCACTTTACGCTCCGTGATCTGATTAGGGCACTGCATGCTGTCCCTTGAGTTTGGATGTTAAATTGTCCACAGTCTTGTGGGGCTTCCACACTCCCTAGGTCTCAGCTTCTAGCCCGCCCTTGATCCAGCTCCACTTTGACCATAGTCCCCCAATCCCCCTTTGTTTTTGCCAACCCCAGGTCGCGCTCTGAGTCTCTGTCCCCAAACTGCTGCATCCCTTTCCCTCTTCCGCTCTCCCCTTTTCCCTCTTACCTTTGGGTGTTGTCCTGCATTGTGTGGTTCTCTTAGTTGAGGTTGCTTCTAAGGGTTTCCCCCATGGATTCCCCTCTGTTCACAAGTCCCTTCCCAGGCAGTTATCGGTGTTCTCCTCTCATGCCGCCATCTTTTATTTTTTTCTGTCCTTACGTCTTACAAGCCTCTCAGGAATCCACCAAGGGTTTTGTTGATTCCTCCATTTATCCAGCTTTAGGAATTTTCTTGTGATGAGTGGGTTCCTCAGCCGAGGCTGTGTGCTACTTAGGGATTCTCTGGTTGGGTTTCAGTTCTTTAAATTGTTGTCTTTCCAGGAGTGGTTTCAAGAACTCCTCTCATGCCACCATCTTGATGACATCTCAATCATTACTCCAACTCTAACCCTGAAATTTTTTGCTTTTCCTAGCCCTCAACCTTAGCCCTAGCTCTAAGCTTTGCAATAGCAATAGATCTCACCCAAAACATAAACCCTGACCCAGGCCTAGTTTAGGGCCATGTCTTTTTCCTAACTGTAGCAATAACGCTCACTATAACACCCTAACTTGAACCCTAATGCTCCTATTATCTGAAAAGCTAAGGTAAAACTTAACCAGAAACCCAAACAAAACTCTAATCTTAACAAAACTCATTCTAATTCTAGTTCTAACCCTACTCCTAATGCTGACACTAGCCCTAGTTATAGATCTAGCCTCTGCCCCAGTCCTAAGACATAATTTAATCCTCTGCCTGTTTAACCATTTCTGCTACTGAATCCTAATCCTAACCAAAACCTATCCCTTACCAAATACTAAACTTAGCCCCAGTTCTAGACCTGGCTCTTGCATTAACCTTTATTCTAGCCCTAGCCAGAACCCCAAGTTTAATCCTAGCCCTAACATTACCCTATTCTTAACCCTCATCCTAAATCAAATCATTATATTAAACAGGCCCGAGCCCTCACTGATAAAATAATAATAATAATAATAAAACTACTCTTAAGAATTTGAAACTTGTCATGAATGCATCAAATATGCTAGAAACTCACTTTAAGATATATGAAAAGTAAAATAAGTT
This sequence comes from Craseonycteris thonglongyai, assembly GCA_004027555.1. Classification (NCBI taxonomy): domain Eukaryota; kingdom Metazoa; phylum Chordata; class Mammalia; order Chiroptera; family Craseonycteridae; genus Craseonycteris; species Craseonycteris thonglongyai. The sequence goes on along the minus strand of PVKE010041412.1, from coordinate 10,399 downwards.
CCACTCTGAAAAAACACTTGTTGAGTCCCTCTCTCAAACATTTGAGCTAGGTTTCTGTCAATAAAATTTTTGTAATATATAACGTGATGTAAAGACACCAATCAACAATACAGTAAATGAGAGGACACATTCTTATCTCTTGATTATTTGGGGGGTACTGCCCTGCTATCAGAGGAGAGAGTAGAAAGACCTCATTATTTGGGAATATGGAAGGAGTCCCAACAATTTAGAAAGATGAGAAGCATTCTAGCTTATGACGAGTGCACCTAGGGCATTCAAGTGTCTCTTTATGCTAAACATTCTGTTTCTCACTGGCAACTGAGGAGCCCTGGGAAGATACTGTGCAGGAGGGATGACCCCAGGTTTACCCCTTGCAAAGACAGTGAGTAGTGGTGCACCCTTGATGTTCTCCCTCAAGGAAGGATTGTATGGATGCTCCACATAGACATTCCCCAGTAGAAGCAGTGTGAGAGAACACACCACAGAGGTTCTTACTACCCAAAGGGTGTGTGGGGAAGATGGCTTCAGAACAAATTCTTGAGCAAATAGTTGTGCAGGGAGGGTGCCTGAAAAACTACTTCCTAGAGTGGTTACTTGTGCAGAGGACACCACCCAGCCATTTTCTTGAGTAGGTGGTATGTGAAGAGGACAACTCTAGATCTGAGATGGTGCAGGAAAATAGTTTTCCCACTTTTCCATGGAAAAAGACTCATTAGGTGACAATAGCCCTAGACCACAGGCACTTGGAAAGACAAAGTAGGGCTAGACAGAGGAGAAACTACTAGCTTGTGCGACAGGAGTGGTAAACCTTCATTTCTTATAAAGCTCAATAAAGAGATCAAGAGCCACTGGAAGGAAGGAAAAAAAATATCAACTGTTTGTAGATTAATAAAATTCTTCCATTATGTCACAACATACATAGGTTTGAGTTGCAGTAATCTGAATCACACTGTGCATCTGTTTTATTCAACAAAAAAAGTACAGTGTGAGTCAGTTTGTATAAAAATACTGATTGTGAGTCTAGTTGAATGCTTGACTGATAACCTGCAAAGGATACCATTCAGTTAATGAGGTTAACATGGCAGGTTATGTAGGGGTCAAGGCATCAACCACAAATTTAGTCACATGTTTGTAAAAGCTCTCATGTCAGCTGTGTGCCTTTTTGTTAAAACAGCTGCTTACACATTGTAGTCACATGTTTCTGCCCATGAGGTTTTCAAAATGTTATTGACTAAGGACTTTCATAGATGTTTTCTCAGAGGGCTACAATTAACACATCATTGTTCACTCATATATTTGTTTACTCAAATTATTTGATAACAGTGAGCTCAAACATTTGAGAGTGACTACATGCATGTTATTTCACTGAGCAAACCCTTGCACCAATTCTGGCATAATTATTGATCAATAACAACCCACTTGCAAACTTTTTTCCGATCCATTTCGATCAGTTCTTTGACTGGTAAAAACAAGAAAAACCTCATGAAATGCTCAAATTGGCTCTTTTTCTTATACAAGAAAGTCAGTCTCTCCAACACTATTACCATGAGAGGTTACATTCTCATTGGTATGTCTTTGGCAAATTTTGTGACTGACATATAATTAACCCCTACTGTCAAAATGTTTTTGTTAGCACATTCCACTGAATTTCTTGTCTGAGTGGTAGTTAAAATTCATAAAGTAATTGGTGACAACTACTGCAAATGTTGACATATGAATTATACAGTAATAAGAGTTAAGTCTGATGATTGTCAATGCAGTGTTAGTTCAGTGCACACAGCACCTAGACATTTTTTTATTTGTATATGACCATTAAGCACTAGCCGTCGGTCTACCTCTCACCTTAACCATAACACTAACCAAAACCTAAACATAATTCTAGTCCTAGCCTCAGTACTAGGCCTAGAACTAGCCCTAGCCCTAAGCCTAAACCTAGCCCCAAACTTAGCCCTAAACTTAGCCTTAGCTCTATAAATAGTTCTAACTCTAACCCTAGCCCTAGCACTAGCTATAACACTGACTTTCACTCTCAACCTAGACCTATCCCTAGCCCAAGCCCAAGCCATTTTTCTAACCTGAACCAGAATTCTAACCCTACCCCTCATCTTAAACCTCCACATAGCTCTAAACCTAGCCCTAGCTTTATCCATAGCCATAGCCCTAGCTCTAGACCTAACCTTAAATCCTAATTGTAACCCTAAACCCAACAGCAGAGCTAGCCCAAGTCATAGCAATAGTCCTAGTTCTAGCCCTAACCCTCAGATTAACTTTAACTCTAGCACCAGCCCTATCCCTTGCCCAAACCCCAAACCTATTCCTGACTCTTGGCCTAAACTTAGCCCTAGCCTTAGTCCTAGTCTTGCCCTAAGCCCCAAATCCCAAGCCCCAAATCCCAAGCCCCAAGCCCCAAGCCTAAGCCTAAACCTAACCTTAACTGTAAACTGTAACTCTAATCATAGCTCTAGCCCTAACTCTAACTTTAGCCCTAGCCCTAGGCTCAGTCCTACCTAACTCTAGCTTTATACCTAGACTTAGCCCTAAGCAAAGGGAAGAGATCAGAGTCTACTGTATATCATTTTATTTCATTACATTTCATTACATTTCTTTTTTTTTATTACTTTTGAAAGAATAAGGGAGAGCTCAGAGCCATATGTATTTTATTTAATTTCATCATTTCAGAGAAGGGAGTGCAGATCAGAGCCATATCTATTTTATTTATTTCATTTCATTTCTTTATTATTTCAGTTCTTTATACCATTTGAAATCATTACATTTCATTTTCATTTATTTCAGTATAGTATTTAAATTCATTTCATTTCATATCGTCATTTCATTCTACTTCACTTCATTTCAATTTCTTTACATTACATTGAAATTCATTTCATTTCAAAGAAAGGGAAGATAAAGTTCAGGGCCATATGTATTTCATTTTATTTCAATTTGTTTTATTACATATCACTTTATTTTATTTCGATCTCTTTACATTTCATTTCATTTGAAAAGAAGAACAAATCAAAATCATATCTATTTTATTACAGTTTATTTTATATTTTATTTCAATTTTTTATTTACATTTTATTTTATTTGAAAGAATGGGGACGGGGGGAGCTCAGAGCCATAGCTATATCATTTCATTATAATGTCATTTTATTTCATTTCATTTTGTTATTTTATTTTAATTTCTCTTTATTTCATTTAAAAATAAGGGCAAAGAGTTCAGGGCCATATCTGTTGCATTTCATGCCATTTCCATTCATTACATTGGATTTCATTTTATTATTTCATTTGCTTTCATTTTAATTCATTATTTCACTTCAATTTGTTTTTATTTCTTGCATTTCATTTCATTTCATTTAAAAGGAAGATGCGGAGAGATAAGTACCATATCTATTTCAGTTAATTTCATTTTGTTTCATTTCATTTCAAGAGAAATGTCAGATTAGAGCCATATCTATTTCATTTCATTTCATTTCTCTATTTCAGTTCAGTTTATTTCATTATTACATTCCATTTCATTTTATTAAGTCATGTCATTCTGTTTCATTTCAATTTCTTTTCATTCTGTTCCATTTCATTTCAAAAGAAAGGGAGAGAGCTCAGAGCCATGTGTATTTCATTTCATTTTATTTCATTTATTTCATTTCATTTTATTTCATTTATTATTTGAATTTATTCCTTTCCATTTCAAATTATTTTCTTTTTTTAATCATTTTTTATTGTTAAATTTGTTGTGGTGACATTGGTTGGTAACAATTACATAGGTTCCAGGTCTACAAATCTACATTACATTGTCTATGCATAACATAATATGCTCACCAACCAGAGTCAGCTCTTTTTTCTATCACCATATATTTGATGCCTCCTCCATACTCTACTGCTCCATTCCCACCTTCCCCTTTAACCTCAGATAAACACTAGACTATTGACTGTGTTCATGAGTTTTTGTTTCTTTGTTACTTTCAGGTTTATATCCCATCAATAAGTGGCATAATATGTTTCTTCATTCTTTAAGTCTTATTTCACTTAATAAAATGATTTCAAGGTCCATTCCTGTTGTCACAAATGGTTATACTCATCTATTCTTATCACTTAGTATAATTTCATTGTATAAATGTACCACAAATTCTTTATCTAGTCATCTATCAAAGGATACTTTGGTTGAACCACAATTTGGCCACCATGAACAGTGCTACGGTGAAAATTGGAGTTCATATATCTTTGCGAATTGAAGTTTTCAAAAATTTTTGGTAGCTACCCAGGAGATGGATTGCTGGGTCATAGGGCAATTCCATTCCTAATTTTTGAGGGGTCTACATAGTGCTTTCCCTAGTGTCTGCACCAATTTATATTCCCACAAGCAGAATATGAGGGTTCTTCTTTCTCTACAGCCTCTCTAGCACTTGTTATTTTTCAAACTCTTTAATACTTTACATGACATTTTATTCAAAAGAAGATGAGAGAACTAAGAAACATGTCAATTTCATTTCATTCATTCAATTCAATTTTATGATTTCATTTTATTTCATCTTTTTATTTTATATCAATTCATTTCATTTTATTTTGGTTTATTTCATTCCACTTACTTTTCATTACATTTCATTTTATTTCATTACATTTTCAAAGAAGAGGTAAGAAATCAGAATCATATCTATTTCATTTAATATAATTTCATTTCATTCTATTTCATTTCATTACATTCCACTTAATTTCCTCTAATTTCACATTTTTATTAATTCATTTCCTTATTTTATTTTGTATAATTTCATTACATGGCATTATTCCATTCCATTCCATTTCATTTTAAAAGGAGGTGGGAGAGATTAGAGTCATATATCTATTTTCTTTATTTCTATTCATTTCATTTCATCATTTCACTCCATTTCTTCTTTGTTTCTTTTTATTGTACTTCATTGCAAAAGAATGGGTAGAGCTAAGTCATATCTATTTTATTTCAATTCATTTCAATCATTATTTCATTTCATTTCATTTTAAAAGGAGGTGAGAGAAGCTAACATTGCATCTATTTCATTTTATTTCTACTCATTTCATTACTATACTTAATTCTCAGTTTTTTAAACTCATTTCATTTCAAAAAGGGGGAGACACAAGCCATATCTATTTTTTTTCAATTTACTTCATTTCATTTAAATTCATTAATCCATTTGATATTATCACATTTTTTTAAATTTCATTTTCTTTTATTTTATTTCAAAAGAATGGGAGAGAACTAAGAGCCATATTTATTTTATTTCATTTTATTTATACATTTAATTTTATTTCATTTCAATATATTTTAATTAAATGACATTTTATTGTTTTCAAAACATGTGAAGAGAGCCCTTTCTATTTCATTTTATTTCATTCAATTTCATTTCATTATTAAATTAAAAATAAAATAAAATAAAAAATAAGAGAAAATAAAATATAATAAAATACAATGAATTAAAATAAAAATGAAATGAAATTCAATAATGAAATAAAATAAAATAAAAAGTAACATGAAATGAGATGAAATTAGATGAAATAAAATAAACTGTAATAAAAATAAATTGACAGAAATCAAATTAAATGAAAGGAAATGAAATGAAATGAAGTGAATACAAAATGGAATGAAATAGATTGGATTCTGAGATCTCACATGTTATTTTTTGAACTCTAACCCTAACTCTAACCTTAAATCCCAACACTAACCCTAACTTTAACACAAACCCTAACTCTAATCCTAACCCTATCTTTCCCCTTCTTTTGAAATGAAATGTTATGAAACTTAATGTAATGGAAATATATGGAAGGAAATGAAAATGAAATAAAACAAAATGAAATAAATGAAAGAAAATGAAATGAAACAGGAAACAAAATAAAATAGGGCTGTGAAATATCTCACCTCCTTTTTTCTAGCCCTAACCCTAAACCTGACTTTAACCTTAACCCTAACCCTATTCCTAAACCTTAACTATAATCATAACCCTGAACCATACCTCTAACCCTTAATCAAAACCCTAACCCAAATCCTAACCCTACCTTTACCCTTTTTTGAAATGAAATAAAATTTAATGTAATGAAAATGACTTGAAATAAAAAGAACTTAAATAGAAAATAAAATGAAATAGTTATTGCTCTGAGATCTTTTGTCTCCTTTTATGTAACCCAAACCTAACCCTAACCTTCACCCTAAATCTTATCCTAACACTAACACCTAATGCTACCCATACCAAAAACCTAATGCTAATCCTTACCTTAAACTAGAACTAACCTTATTTTCTCTATTATTTGAAAGAAAGGAAATAAAAAAAGATTGTAATGGAATGGATAGAAATTTAATTGAAATGAAATCAAATAAAATAATGTAATGAAATGAGATGAATTGCAATGTAATGAAATAAAATGATATAAGATGAAATAATAAAAATAAATATTAAGATAAAATGACATGAAATGAAATAGATATAACTGAGTTCTGCCTCTTTTTTAAAAATAAATTAAATGTAATATAATAAAAATAAATTGAATTACACAATCAAAACTGATGTGAAATAAAAAAAATGAAACAAAAATGCAGTGAAAGGCAAAAATGAAATACATTGAAATGAAATAAAATGGAATAAAGTGTAATGAGATGAAATAAAATGGAATAAAAAGAAATTAAAATGAAATAAAATGAAATGAAAGAGAAAATAAAATGATATAGATGGAGCTCTGAGATCACCAGCCTCCTTTTTCTCTAATACTAACTTTAGATAAAAACCTAACCCTACAATGATAATCCTAGCCCTAATCTTAAACCTAACTATTCTCTTCTTTTGAGTGAAATAAAATGAAATGAAATGAAATTCCAATGAAATAAAATGAAATATAATTAAGTGAAATGAATTAAAATTAAATAAAATGTAATGAAAACAAATTGAAATAAAATAAATGAAATGAAAGGGAATTAATTAAAATGAAATAAAAAATAAAATGAAATAGATATGGCTCTGAGATCTTTTGCCTTCTTTTATCAAACCTGAACCCATACTCTAACCCTTATCATAACACTCACATTAACCTTTACCCTAACAAAACCTGAACCATTATCCTAACACTAACCCTAACCATAACCCTTACTGTAATCCTCATTCTGTTTCTACCTGTTTTTTGAAATTAAATGAAATGTAATGTAATAAATTAAAATAAAATGAAATAAAATGAATTGAAGAGAAATAAAATGAAAACAAATGGAAATGCAATGCAATGAAATATATAGGTCTCTAAATCTTTCACCTCTTTCTATCTAACTCTAACCCTAACCAAACCCTAAATCTAACCCTAAAACAAACCATTAACCCTAAAACTAACCAAGTGTTTATCCCTAGGTTAACACTAATCTTTAACCTTTACCTAAATCAAACCCTAAACAAATTTTTAACCCTACACCTAAACCTATCCCTAACCCTAATCCTAACTCTATCTCTCTCATTCTTTAGAAATGAAATAAAATGTAATTCAATATAATGTAATGCAATAAAAATTCAAATGAAATGAAATAAAATACAATAAAATGAAACCAAATGAAATAATAAAAGTAGAAATGAAATGTAATGAAATAAAATGATACAAGATGAAATAATGAAATGAAATGAGATGAAATAAAATAAAAATATGGAACCTTCTTTTGAAATAAAATGAAATGTAAAAATGAAAACTGAAATGAAATAAAAAATGACATGAAATAAAGTGAAATACAATAAAATAAAATGAAATGAAAAGAAATAAAAATGCAGTGAAATATAATAATGAAATAATGTGAAGTGAAATAAAATGGAATGAAGTGAAGTGGATGAAATGAAACGTGATAAAAAAAATTGAAATGAAATTAAAGAGAAAATAAAATGAAATAGGTGATACTCTGAGATCTCCAGCCTTATTTTTAACCTAACTTTAATCCTAAACCTAGTCATAAATCTAACCCTAATGCTAACCCTAACCCTAATCCTAAATCTTTACCCTTCTTTTGAAATGAAATGAAAAGAAATTAAAATGAAATGAGTAATTGATATCAATGTCACCCCAATAAATTTAACCAAAAAAGAAAAAGAAATAAAATGTAATGAAGTGAAATGAATTGAAATTAAATAAAAGTTATGAAAACAAGTTGAAATAAAAGAACAAGACATGAATTAAAAAGAAATGAAATAAAAAATGAAATGAAATTGAGCTCTGAGCTCTTTTACTCTCTTTTATCTAACCCATCCCCTAAACCTAACCCTAACTGTATCCCTCACCCTAAGCTTTACCTTAACACTAACTATTTAACTGTAACTAAACCCTAACCCTAACTGTAATTCTTCCCCTATATTTACACTTCATTTGACTTGAAATAATATGAAATTTAATGTAAGGTAATAAAAATATATTCAAATGAAATAAAATGAAATGAAATGAAGTAAAATAAAATAAATTGAAAGGAAATGTAATGAAAACAAATAGAAATGTAATGAAAACAAATGGAAATGAAATGAAATATATATGTGTCTAAGTCTTTCACATTCTTCTATCTAAAACTATACCTAAACCTCATTCTAACCCTAACCCTAACACTTAACACTAATACTTACCTAAGCCTAAACATAATTCTATCCCAAACCATTAACTCTAACCCTAACCAAACCCTAACACTTACCCTAAGACTAATTCTTAACACTAATCCTAACTCTAACCCTAGCTCTGAGAAAAACCTAACCCTTATGCTGACACTAATCTTTAACCCTAACCATAATCAAACGCTAACCAAAATCTAATCCTAACATAACCTTAATCCTAACCCTATCTTTCCCATTCTTTTGAAATGAAATAAAATGTAATGTAAAGACATGTAATATAATAAAAAGTCAAATGAAATGAAACAAAATGAAATAATAAAAGTAAAAATAAAATGTAATGCAATGAAATGGTATAAAATGAAATAATGAAATGAAATAATAAAGTGACATAAAATGAAATAGATATGACTCTGGGCTCTGCCCCTTTTTTGAAATAAGATGAAATATAATGTAACGAAGATAAATTGAAATAAAATAATGAAACAAAATAAAATGAAATATATTTAAAAAAAGGAAATGAAATAAAAATAAAATGAAAGGCAATAATAAAATTAAATGAATTGTAATGAAGTGAAATGAGATGAGATGAAATGTAATGTAAAGATATTGAAATGAAAGAAAATGAAACAAAATAGAAAATGAAATGAAATAGATAGGGCCCTGAGATCTCCCACCATATTTTTTCAAAATATAACCCAAACCTAAACCTTAACCGTAAACCTAACCCTAATCCAAACCCTAAACCTAACCCTAACTTAAACCTTAACCTAAACCTTAAGCCTAAACATAACCCTAACCCTAATACTAACTGTAACCTTACACCTTAACCTTAACCCTAACTCTAACCCTAACCTTAAGCCTTAAGCCTCACCTTAACTTTTAATAATAACCCTAAACATTAACCCATAATACTAACCCCAATCATAATGCTAACCCAAACCCTTAACCCTAATCTTAATCTGAATCTTCCAAATAATCCTAACACTATCATTCCCCTTATTTTGAAATGAAATTAAATAAAATGTAATCTAACAAAAATAATTTCAAATGAAATGAAAAAAATGAAATAATAAATTACAATGAGATGAAATGGTACTAAATAAAATGATTTAAGATGAAATAATGAAATGAAATGAGATGAAATGAAATGATATAAATATAGCTCTGAGCTTGCCCCTTCTTATAAATGAAATAAATATCAAAATCAAAATAAAATAAAACAATGAAATACAATGAAAGATTATGAAATAAAATAACACAGAAGTAAAATGAAATGCATTTATGAAGTGAAACAAAATGTAATGAGATGAAATAAGATGAAATGAAATGTGGCAATGAAATTGAAATAGATGAAATAAATTAAAACAAAATAAAATGAAATAAAGAATAAAATGAAATAGATAGGACTCTGAGATCTCCTGCCTTTTTTGTAATCTTAACCTTTACCCTAACCCTAACCTTAACCCTAACCTCAACCTTTGACACTAGTGCTAACAATAACCCTAACCTTTACCCTTAACCCTAAATTTAATTTTGAGTGTAACCATAACCTTTTACCCTAATAACCTCAACCCTAACATTAACCCTATCTTTCCCCATTTTTTGTAATGAAATAAAATTTAATGTAATAAAAAAATTTCAATAAAATAAAATAAGGAAATAAAATTAAATGATATAAAATGAAAAAAAAATAATGAGAATAAAATGAAATGAAAAAGATATGGTTCTGAGCACTGTATCTTCTTGTAAATGGAAATTAAATAAAATGTAATGTAAAGAAAATCAATTGAAAAGATATAAAATAATGAAATGAAATAAAA
>PVKE010041411.1:0-14167 GCA_004027555.1 Craseonycteris thonglongyai | reverse complement strand
GAGAGAGAGAGAGAGAGAGAGAGAGAGAGAGAGAGAGAGAGAGAAAGGGGGAGGGCCCAGAGTAGTATCCATAGTTGTACATCATTAGTTATGATGTGACACAGGTGGATGGGGCCATGAGGAGTAGGAACTGAACTGGGGGGTCTCCCACATAGGAGATAAGAACCTTTGCCAACACCTCCACAGTTACCAGTTGTACCACAGTTCAGCAGATGGGTTTGCATGGGCTGGGCTGGGATTCAATCCCTGGACCTCATGGTTGCAAGGCAAGAGCTCAACCTGTTGAGCTATCCCCGCATCCCCTTTACAGTTTTCTTCAATGTAAAAGTTTCTTAAAAGTAATAGACTTAACAGATGAGAAAACTGTGTTGTGTGTCCTGAGATGGAGAGTTATTGATAAGATCATTGGTATGTGAGCTAACAACATAAATACTAGATTTAAAACATTTTTTTACAAATCTTTTCTGGAAATCATCTCATATCATCAACTGAATATTGGGGGAGACTTATTGCCTAGGTGAGAATAGCAAAAAACAAACAAACAAAAACCACCAAACTCATCTGAGGTTCTCATACTTCATGTAAAATGTGTTAAAATATTCAACATTTTACTTATTTGTAACATAAAAGGAGTCCCTACATTTTTAATGCAGTCTTTGTAAACATAGAATACAAAAACTTAGTTTGATATAACAAAAAAATTTGAAATTGATTCCTGCTTCTGAAAATATAGTAATAGTTTTGCAATTTCAGTTTTTCTTGTTTGAAAATGTTGAGCATTAAAATTTTATATAAAAGATGCTATGTAAGGACTTTAGCTCTGGCTTTTACATAATGTTGCCACTATTTTTCATGAGGTCATTTTAAAATAGAGAAGCAGAATATATATAGACTTTTCATCAGTTCTTTCCCCCTCTCTACCTTTTTATTTTGAAACATTTCAAATCTACAGAAATGAGGAAAGAGAAGTATAATGGATATGATATCATTGGAATCACCTAGAATTAACTAATTGTTAACATTTTGTCATATTTGCTTTATCTTTTTCTGTGTTTTTTTTTTTTTTGGTTAAAATGTTGCTATTAAATATTATTAAATATTTTCTGTTAAAAAGCTATAAAAATAACGGGGCACCAATATTAATATAAAGCAAGAGTTGGAAAACTATGGTCCATGAGCCAAATTATGCCTATTGCTTGTTTTGTAAATAAAGTTTTATTGGAACACAGCATTACTCAATCATTAGCATATTATCTATGGCTGATTTTCCACTACAATGGTAGATCTGCTCTAGAGATTTTATGGCCATAAATATTTTTAGTACCATATAATGCATTCCATAAAAAATTTCACATTCTTGAAATAGAGCCAGGGGAACTCATACACAGAATTTAGAACTTGTAATTTAGTATTAAAGTTAAATATTTTCCTATTCATGAGTCAGAAATCACATTCTAACACAAGTACCCTAGAGAAATTCTTACATGTTTGTGCCAAAAACAGTTAGATGAAGGTTATTATTACTGTTTATAAGGAAAAAAACAACTTGAAAAAATTTCATTTGGCAACAACATTCAAAAATTATTTTGTGGATTTTTCACAATTTTATACTGTTGTGAAATTAAACTAACAACAGTTATAAGGAAGAGCAGGAATGTATTTTAGAAACAATATTGTGTGAAAAGACTACATGATTCTACTTTTATAAAGTAAAACCATGAACAAAAACTAAATATATCACTTGAGGATCAATACAGAAATGATACACTCAAAAAAAAAAAAAGAGCAAATGATGATGAAAATTCAAGATACTACATGTTGGATGGAGCAGTGGTATTAAAAGTGGAGGGTTAGGGAAGACCACAAAGGTTGATACTGATTTGATATATTCTGTTTCTTATTTGGATGGTGTATTTTTCATGGATTATTTTATTGCTGTGCTGCATAAATTTCATTGATTTAAACATATTTGTTATGACTTGCATTTCATAATAAAAATATTAAAAAAATAAAAGTTGAGGATATACTATTCGAAACACAAAATGTTAATTAATCTTGTCATTCTAGGGGACTAATGTTGCAAAGTATATGTCTTCTATCACAGCTGGGGTTGGGAATGTAGTTATGTTCTGTTGCTTCTGTTGATATAATGAAGTACTAAGAGATTTGCTAAGATATATTGGAAAAATAGTTTATATATACAAATTCCTCTTCAATGCCATCAAAAACAATAAAATATGAGAATAAATTTAACAAAATATGTGCAAGACCTATATAAAAACTTATAAGAAAACACCAAAGAATGCTAAAATAAATAAAAAGATATGCTATGTTCTTGGATAAGATTCAATTCTCTAAGTTAATTTAAATAATAATATAATATAATATAATAGTAATATAAATAATAAATTTTCAATAAAAAATACCAACTTAAAAAAAAATGAAACAAATTGATTCCAAAGTTTGTGTGGAAATATAAATTAGTAAGACTGGTCAGGAAAAAGAAGAGTAATGATAGAGTACTAGCGTTACCAGATAGTAATACATATTACAAAGCTTTAGTCATTAAACAGCATGGCACAGACTCATGAGTACATAGAAAAACCAATGTAGTTGTATGAAATATCCATAAATAGATCCAATACATGCCAGAATTTTACATAAGATGAAGGTGGCTTCTCAAATAATGAAGAAGAGTATTCAATATGTGATGTCAAGCAACTGTTTAGTTAACTGACAAAATGTTAATTGGTTTTAAATTTTATAAAAATAAATTCTAAAAGGATAAAAGTTTTATATGTAAAAAATGAAATCATACAGTTGTAGAAATTAAAAAAAAAATTTAATATTGGAGTGTGGGAGGTCCTTTCTCTTTAACTGGGACTAAGAATATAGAAACTATAAAACAAAATATTAAATCTAATTATAGGAATAAATTCTGAATAACAACCAACATAAATAAGTTAGGAGAACAAATGACAAGCTAGAAAATAATATTTATAATTAATATTATAGATAATGAGCTACTTTATAATATTGGGAGTGCCAAAAGAATGTATATACATTTTAAGAGGTATTATCTATATATTACTTTTTGAAGTTGAATTGAATTATAGTAGCAATATATAGAATCATGTTTGCTCAAAAGATAGCATTAGTCACACCGATGATAGCATCACCATGCAACAGGCAGAACAGTCAAAGAAAATGGCAGAAGTATGGTTGCCATTTGAGGAGCTCAAGATCATTTTGAGGTGGTATTTGAAATTTGAGAATGTTATGAAACTAGAACGATGATGGAGGCATGAGTATAAAACAAAACCTCCAACACACCTAACAATTGCATGCATTCGTGTTAAATGTGAGATGCATGGTCAACTGAAACAGCATGTGCAGTGATACAAATGAACACTTTGGTCAACGTTACTCAAGTAGTTTGCCATAATTAGAAGTGTCTGGATGCTGATGATAATGACTTTGAGCAGCTCTTGTAATTGTAGAAGTCAAACGTGACTTGTGAACTTGTAATCATCTTTTGTTATCAGTATATATTGAGTACTGCAATTTTAATACAGTTTTTTTTAATGTGTATGCCTTTTTCATTTTTGGCACCCTCTGTATAAGAAGATTCTAATAAACCAATGGGAAAATATCAAAGCATATGAATGGGGTTTCATTAAAAAAAAAGCAAAAAACAAAAAACAAATGGTTTGGAAAAACAAAAATATGTTCATCAGTTAAAATAAAGAAAACTGCAAATTGTTATAGGCAGGATAATGGTCCCTTGAAGATGTCCTCTAAAGCTGAAAAAGGCAAAAAGGCAAAAAAAAAAAAAAAAAGCATTCTTATCTAATGGTTTCAGAAAAAAATGCAGCCCGCTGACACCTTCATTTTTAGTCCAGTGTAATATATTTTAGATCCATTTGGAACTCACCTCCAGAACTGTTAGATAATAAATCTATGTTGATTTAAGTGAATAAGTTTGTGAAATTTGTTAAATAGGTAACAAAAAACAAATACAAAAATTAACACTATTTCACATTTGTATATGTATTTTGTTAACAAGGCTCTAGTGAAGCAAGAACTCCCTTACACTGAGGGGTAGGTAACGTGGTATGCTTCCAATGGAAGACAATTTGACAAAAATTTTCAAAATTACAAATAGATGTAACTTTTGACTTAACAACTCCAATCTATGGAATGTATCCTACAAATATACTTGCATATGTGTGAAATGATGTTTTTACTATGTTTATTGCATTGTTGATAATAGAAAAAGAATTGGAAATAATCAATAATGAATAATGAGCAATGAACAATGAAAAAACTGAGGAAGCATTCTATGTAAAAATTTTTGTTGCATTATTATCTGTATAATAATAAGGTACATTTTAGATAAGATTTAATATATCTTTTATGTAAACAGAGAAAAATAATCTTTTTTTTTTTTCCTTTCATGTGCATAAAGAAACTCTGGAATAATACCCGAGAATAGTGGTTACTAATGATCAAAAGATAGGAAATAAGCAGACGCATGGCAAAAATTGGGAGGAAAACTTTTACTGAATTCTTTTATATACTTTTTGCATTTTGAAGCATGTGAATGTATTACCTATTCAAAACATAGTAATAAAAAAGGAAAACATAAATCAACAATTAAAGATTACCTGACATTTAAGTAAACTTCTAACTTAAAAGAGAGCAACTGAAACAACTAGAAAAAGAAACTTGAAGTAAGACAATGCAGGCAGCAAAAGATAAAAGCTTTAAAAAAGAATTATGTGCTCAGAGAGATGAGAGATGTCACATCTTTGAGATAGGTATTGTATAGTTTTTAAAAAGTACAGAAAATAAGAATGAGCTTTTGGACATAGAAGAGGAGAAACAGAAATTCAATATAAGAATTGAAAGATAAATTTGAGAAAACTCTCAAAGTTTGACAAAAACTCTGAGGAGAAAAATAGAAAATAAAATACAAAAATTAGAGAACATTTTATGAAATTTGAATATTCAATCAACAGGAGTTCCAAAGAAAGAGAAAGAGAAAGTAGGGGGAGGACATTATCAAAAGAGTGAAAGTGAATAACTTTGGAGAATGGACTTGACCTAAGAAAGAGTGAACCAAGAGACTGTTCTTTCTTTTGAGCTTATTTGAATTCATGTAAAAATTGTGTACATGTATTACTTTAATAAAAATTTAAAAAATTATAAAGTTAAAAAATGTAAAGAATAATTGAATGGGGAATGCTGGGATAACTCAGTGGTTGAGCTCTTGCCTTGCAATCACGAGGTCTGGATTCTATTCCTGGCCCCAGCCCGTGCAAGCCCATATGCTGAAATTAAGAGCAACTGGTAACCGCCAGGATGGCTCAGCGGTGAAGATTCTCATCTCCCATACGGGAAGCTCCCAGTTCAGTTTCCACCCCAAGTGGCCCCACACCCACCGGTAAAATAAAACCATGTCACAACTAATGATGAACAACTATAGAGATTGCTCTGGGCCATCCTCCCCTTCTCTTTCTCTCTCTCTCTGTTTCTCTTTCACCTTCTCTCAAACAATAAAATAGATCTTAAAATAATAATAATAATAATTGAACAAGGTCAGGCAGCCCAGCCGGCACAGTAAATTTTGAAAATGAGAGTGCAGTTAATATAACCAGTGGTTGGTAAATGCATGGTGAACAAATAGTACTTTTGGTGGAATTTTGTTTTTTTTTTAATATAAGCACCTTTTATTAAATTTATTTTGGGAAACGTGTAATAAAGCATAATCCAGTGTCTAAATTGTTTGGGGTTTTTTTGCCCCAAAGATCCACCTTTTTGTTTTTGATAGAGAGAGATGGAGACAGAGACAGAGAGAAGGGGAGGGCCCACAGCAGTCTCCACAGTTGTACATCATTAGCTCTCAACATAGTCTCACTCCACACAGGTGGGTGATGTGCCGAGCAGGGCAGGAACTGGGAAGGGGACCTCCCACATGGGAGGCATGCCTGCATGAGCTAAGGGCCAAACCAGGGGCCTTCCACATGGGAAGCTCACCCTGTCAAGAACCAAACTGAAGGCCACACCCCAGTTCAGTGTAAGGATCTTCACAGGCTGGGGCCAGGACTCGATCCTTGTATCCCAGGGCTGCAAAGCAAGTGCCCAACCTGCTGAGCCATTTTGGCATACCCTTTAAATTGTTTAAGCACATAAAACACATTAAGGTATTCCTCAAATAAGTGCAGTACAAATTCTAAACAAAAATTCATTGCCAGTGTTAAGTACCCTGATATTCAGTTTGGAATAAAGGGTTGCTGTGTTTACACTAGAATGAGAAAGCATGAAAGGAGAACCCAGAAGAAAAAGGTAAACTATGCCTGTCAAATATTTCACATGTGAGAATAATCCTGTTTGTGAATGGTTATGCCAAATAAGAGGAGGCAGGTAAGAAAACTTTCGTGCTATTGGAGTGACTTCAAGTGACAGAGAAGCTTGAAGCTCTAGGGCTTAGGGCATTGATCCTGTCACCTTCCTGGTGCACTTAGGTTGCCTCTCAGTCAAATGGCTCACCTGGGAAATAGTTACAGTCTAGTGAACTGTCACCATGGCTCCCCAGTGGTCAGTTGAATAATTCTTTAGAGCAAGGAAACTGGGGACTTTGCTATTTCTCAAGTTGAATCTCACCAAGGTAGCAAGCATCATTTAAAATGCAAAAACAAATCACTTTTTGTTGTTGCAACAGTTTGAAAAAAACAAACTAAAGGGAGAAACTAGAACTGGAAAGATGGCAATTTTCTTTTTTTTTTTTTTTCCAAAAAGACTTACAACCTTTTCCAATATCTAATTTCAAGCCTCTCACTAAGAGGTCAGGATAGGTAGCCTAGAAAATAGACAGCTTCTTTCAGGGTACAATGTGAGGCACCTCACTGGTTACTCAAATAACAAGTGACTAACTATATTCAGCGCCTGCAGCTGGAGAAGAGCAAGGACCAGTTTCATCCAGAAAGGTTAATCCCTATGAAAGGGGACCAGATCTTTAGCTTAGTTTAATAAGATTATAATATCTTTTGCATTGTGATTATTATGACACCCATCATGCATCTGCTTCCATGACAGTTCTGGAGGAAACAAATAAGAAAGAAAAAGCAGGAAACAGAGGGTCCTGCCCACGTGGTGGAGTTGAATGAACCAAGTCGATGGGATGACACCAATTTTCTCTCCAGGAGGGATTAAACCCCCTGATCATGACTTCCACCATTTGACTCATTCTCTGTGTTCACCTGCACTTTCCTCTCAAGTGTGTACTTTCATTTTTAGTAAATTTCTTTCACTCCTCTGTGTTTGTCTTGCTCTTGAAAGATGACAAAAAGCTAGTCACTGTTGCTCCTGGTTGAGTCCTCTCTTGGACATCCTCATGAGCCTCTGTGGACAACCACTCTAGTTTCTCAAAATCAGGTCCTCACTTTTCAGAAGGAGCCTAATGTGGCCTCAAATCAGGAGAATAATTTCTCATTTTAACTCATTATCCAACTAGTTCTGATCCAGTTTCAAATGGATATATTTGAAACTTCTAATACCAAGATGATCAGTCCTCCTAGGGCCCAGTTGGTACAGAAGAGGTGATTCTATGCCTTATAAATATCACAGGTCAATAGCAGGAGAAAATTAATGCAGATCTTTGTTATTTTCTTTCAGACAGAAGTCCAGTTAAAGTAAGAATAATGTGGCTCAATACAATTGCCACAGTCTGGGTTTGCATTCATAAATGAAGATCGTAGAAGCTACTAATAGCAACACAGATTCACTTTTACATTTTACAATCAGGCCCTCACTGAGGTTTCTGTGAACTATGAATCATTTGATGAATTGGAATAAAGACATAGATGCGGAGACAGAAAATGGCATCTCCCTTGAAAGACCTTTTAGAGGTCAAGAGGTAAAGACATCAAAATGCTTTGGCTAGCAGGGGTCTCCAAACTTTTCAGCCCACGGGCCGCATTAATTATCAAACAGCAGTTTGGAGCCAACTACACACTCAAGGTTCAAATAAAAAAGAATCAAAACATAGATGTTGTCTTTAGTTATTTATTTAATATTATTTTATTCAGATAAAAAGGTCTCCACGAGCCGGATGAGGGGGCCTCATGGGCCGCATCCTGCCTGCGGGCCGTAGTTTGGAGACCTCTGGGCTAGAGCAAACAGACTCTTTTACAAACACCATGATGCTGGGAGATAGACAAGAATAAGAATGAATCCTTGGAAATCAGTAATTAATATGAGGCTGTCCAGAAAATATCCAGCCATGTAACCATTCTCATTATATTGACAATGGCTGGAATTTTTCCAGATGGCCTTTGTATACCTACTAATTAAGAACAAACTTGCTAATGTATTTCTATGGTTATTTACCAACAGAAGGTAGCTACTGGGGCAGAGGACCACCTAGATCCCTTATATGCTCTGCCTCACCTATGAAAAACCCTTGGTAAGTACTAAAGGTGCATAGTGAAAGTGAGTGTTTGAGAAAAGCTATTGAGAGATCACTGCTTTTTTGACAGTGTTAAGACTTTTGAAAAGAACTCTCTTCAGTTCTGAAAAGTTAGTATGGCTAATATTCTAATGCTTCATTATACATTATACTGTTTAGGTTTTACATATTACTGTTGAAATTTTCAGCACTCAAAGAAGCTCAGAAAAGAACACTCTACTGTTAGACTAAGAATAAAGAATGTGGAGGCAAGGCACAGACAAAATAGCGGTGAGTTAAAATTGGTGAGGTTTTAATCCTCTTCACCCCCCAATCCAGGGATCAGGCTTGGGGCCTACCATGGCTTATTTTATTTAATTTAGCTGGTAGTCTCATGGTAGTCACTGATTCTTTAGTTAGGGACCCTCTTTAATGTACACTAATGCTGTTATCACATCTTTTTCTACCCTCGCTTCCCCAACTCCTGCCCTCCCTGTTACATAATCCACCGCCTTGCTCACATTTCCTATGATAAATGATTAGATTTTTTTTTAAGTTTTAATTGAGATATATCTATAGAAAAAGGTTAGAATCAGTGAATTATCACAAAGTGAGTATAGCCATGTAACATTATGGATGTTAGAAATGGAACATTATCAGTCCCCTTGTTCCTGTCCCTATCATCCCCTCCTTCTCCAAATGTAGCCACCATTATGCCTTTGAGTACCATGAACTACTTTTGTCTGATATTAAACTTTACATTCATGTAATTGTAAAGTATATAGTGTTTTCTATTAACATATTTTGCTCAAATGGTTTTATGAAATTTATTCCAGTAGTGATGAGAAGCTACAGTTACCTCATCTTTACTGATTTATAGATTTTTATTTTCTAAATGTGCCAAAAAAGTTTTTAGCTATGTTTCTGTTATGGACATTTCTCTCTCTATATTTTCTGTCTTTAAATCTGTATCTTGTATGGGTAATGCTCTGTCTTTAGCTCAGGTAATGAAGAAGCAACCCCCAAGATGTAGATTTGAGTTCAAGAGTTGATCTGGGAAATTATGGGGGAGTGGAGAAGTAAGATATAGACAGGTGGAAGTGTATCAGTGAATATACGTGGATCTCATTCTCACTGCAGGCCTTTGGGAGACAGCATAGAGTGGGAGTTGGGACATAATACCCCAGCTTATCTTCCGAGCTTTGATGGGACAATTCCTATGCATTATTGGCTGATGGCTGCTCTAGGCACAGGCAGAGCATGCTCCTGTGGCAACAGAAAGTTCCCTGGCAGAGTCACAGATGGTTATATCAAGAAACCATTGCCATGTATCAGAATAGTCAGTGCTAAGGAGATTTGGGTGAGGCACTGAGAGCATCTTTTACCTGAAGATATGACTTTTCCTATACATGGATGCATTTCTGTTATGTATGTGTATGTGTGTGTAGGTGTGCATATGTACGAATACATAGCACTTGTCCTAGGATGAGTTCACAAACTTAATTGTCAACCTCATACCCTCACAACAAACACTATATTCAGTCCAAAATGTCAATAGTACCAAGACTGAGAAAACCTGGTTTAGGATAATAAATGTTTGAATTTCTAAAAATATTCTGATAATCTCAAACTTCCTAATAAATTTAAAACACCCATGCCAGTTAAATTCTTTATGATGTTATACTGAGGTTACTATCACTAGCCCTTTTTCTCCCTACAATCATTTCCAGCTTACATAGTCTCTTTAACATTCTTTTTCAAAGCTCTCACATTTTCACATTCATCGACAGCTTTACTGAAGCCTGTTCCCACTTTACCTCTACCTCTACTTCAGATCCCATTTTATATAGCTCTCCGTGGTTTTTCTTTCATTCCCTTTTGAAAAATCTGTCAACTCAGCTGGATGTCTGCCTGCTGTCAATCACCTTCTAGGAAAGCAACAATTTCTGGTGTGTAGCAGGAGTAAGTGTCCTGTCATATAGGCATCTGTTGGTATCTGCAGGCTATTGGTACCAGGATCCCCATAAACACTGAAATATGAAGATGCACAAGTCCCTTTATACAATGGCCTATCATTTGAATATCTATGTTTGTGTAGAGGCTACCGTGGTGTATACCTACACAGCACTTCATTCAGGTGGATTCAGGGTAGTGCTTGGCGTGTGTCAAATTTAAGTTTTGGTTTTTGAAACTTTCTGGGATTTTTTCCCTGAATATTGTGAATCTGAGGTTAGTTGAATCCAAGATGTAAAATGATTGGATATGGAGTCCCAGTTGTATACCCTTTTAGAGAAAATTCGCAGCAAGAACAGCTGTTAGTGAGGAGGGTTAAGCAGGGTCTCTGTGGGAATTTCTATTTAATGTTGTGTCTCTAACACAAACCTTGGTACCAAAGAACACTGTGACTTTGTTATTCTCACCTAAGATTTTCAGTTTTGTAAAAATAAATTGTGAATTCTGAAGACAATTTTATTCAGTCCACATGTTTTTAAATGTGACTATGTCAAGTAGTAGAGCATATTTAAAGATAAGAATAAAAGGCTTTTCTCAACATAAAGTTGGATATTAATACATAGCTATCACTTAAAAAATAGTGAACAAAATTAACTCAAAGTGGATTAAGGACCTCCACATAAGATCGGAAGCTATAAAGCACATAGAAGAGAGCATCGCACTAAACTTACAGACCTTAGGCTCAGAGAGCACTTTATGAACTTGACCACAAAGGCAAGGGAAGTAAAAGCAAAAATAAATGAATGGTACTATATCAAACTAAAAAGCTTCTACATAGCAAAGGACACTGTCAACAAAGTAAAAAGGAAACCAATTGAATGGGTGAAAATATTTGCAAACAATGCCTCTGATAAGGGGCTAGTACCTAAAATATATAAAGAACTCATACAACTCAACAACAACAAAAAACAAACAATCCAATTAAAAAATGGGCAAAAGACCTGAATAAGCACTTCTCTCCTAAAGACATGCAAACAGTCAACAGATTAAACAATGCTCAGCATCACTATCAATTAGGGAAATGCAGATTAAAACCACAATGAGATACCACCTCACACCTGTTAGAATGGCTATAATCAACAAGACAAGGGATAACAAGTGCTGGAGAGGCGGTGGACAAAAAGGAACCCTCATACACTGCTGGTGGGAATGTAAATTGGTACAACCACTGTGGAAGGCAGTGTGGAGATTCCTCAAAAAACTAGGAATGAAATTGCCGTATGACCTAGCCATCCCACTACTGGGCATCTACCCAAAACACCTGAAAACCTTAATCCGCAAAGATACATGTACCCCAATGTTCATCGCAGCACTGTTCACAGTGCCAGGTTATGGAATCAACCAAAGTGTCCTCTAATAGATGACTGGATAAAGAAGCTGTGGTACATTTATACAATGGAATACTACTCAGCAATAAGAAAAGATGAAATACAGCAATGTGTGACAACATGGATGGACCTTGAGATCATCATATTAAGTAAAACAAGTCAGACTGAAAGAATCAAGAAACATATGACCTCACTTATAGGTGGAATATAAAACTGAAAGAAACAAAGAAACAAAGACTCATGGACACAGTCAATAGTTTAGTGGTTACCTGAGGGAAAAGGGGGAGGTGGAAGGGAGAGATGGGTAGGGGAGTAGGGAGGGGGAATCAAACATATGGTGATGGAAAGTGAGCTGATTCTGGGTGGTGAGCACATAATGCAATGTATAGACAATGTAATGTAGAATTGTGCACCTGGAGACAATGTAATTGATATCAATCAATGTCACCCCAATAAATTTAATAAAAAAGAAAAAAAAAAGAAAAGAAAAAATAGTGAACAAACAAACAGGAAAATATAAGAACCATATGCCTTCACTCATATGTGAAACATAAAACTGAAAGCAACAGAGAAACAACAACTCATGGACCCAGTCAATAGTTTAGTGGTTACCTGAGGGTAATGGGGGAGGAGGGTGGGAGAAGAGGGAGAGGGACTCAAATATACGAGTATAGGAATGGAAAGAGAACTGACTATGGGTGGTAAACACATAATGCAACACATAGATGATGTAATGTAGAATTGTACACCTGGAACCCATGTAATTTATTTTTTTAAGATTTTAAAAAAGATTTATTTATTTTTTAATTGTTTTTTGACAGAAAGAGAGACAAACAAAGAGAAACGGAGAGAAGGGGGAGGGCTCAGAGCAGTCTCCATAGTTGACAGCATTAGTTTTCCATATAGTTTCACTCCACAGGTGGGCACGGGGCTGCGAAGGGCAGGAACTGGGCCAGAAGCCCCCCACATAGGTCCCGGCAAGAACTGAACTGGGGGCACACCCCAGTTCAGCATATGGGTCCACATGGGCCAGAGCTGGGATTTGATCTTTGGGACCCAGGGCTGTAAAGCAAGAGCTTAACCCACTGAGCCATCCTAGCTCCTCCTATGTAATTTTTACTAACTGATGTCACCTCAATAAATTTAAGAATAAAAAACAAACCTAAGAATAAAAAAAATAATAGAAGGCATATTTTCCCATTGTTTTGCCTTTGAATCACTTTGCTTTCTTTGTTACTGATCTAAATGCTGCAGAGGAGTGAACAGTGAAATGGACAGAAGGTGAAAATAGCTGAGAAAACCTCTTTCAGAGTCAGCAGTGCAAACTATTTAAAAATAAATTTGAAAAATGGTAGAGAAACTAATGTTCTGAAGAACATAGTCATAGTAATAAGACTACTTCATAAAATGAACTTTCCATTTTTAAGCAAACAATACACTACTTTCTATAAAAAGCAGAACAGCAGAAATTTTATTCATCCTCAAAGATGAACTTTCCAAAAATAGGCACAGCAGCTTAGCATGCAGTTAGGGACATTTCTATGGGTGACGCAAACTAATTTCTATTCTCTTGTCTTATGCATGCACGGACGTGCATTTGACTTTCTGTGTTGTATCATGCAGAGACAATATGAGAGGAAATAAATTACTTTTTCTCCCAGTACGCAGGTCTATTGTTAGGTTGTCATGTTTTTTCTAAGCCACTGTAGAATCACGTGATCTTCTGCCTCCACAGAGAGGGGCTGCTTTATTTAACCACAAAATTTTAAGGGACCTTGTCAGGTCATCAAGCGCATCTGCACATTGTTAAAAAGTCTAAACCTCAGATTCCTGAATTTTTTTTCTACTTGAAAAAATTAAGGTGACAAAATTCAAAGTAATAGATTTAAATTTTTCTCCTCAATTTATGCTGAAATTTCTATTTTAAATTATTCTATAAACAAGGGTGCAAGGATGCCAGGATAGCTCAGTGGTCGAGCTCTTGCCTCACAATGATGAGGTCCAGGGTTTGATTTCTGGCCCCAGCCCCGGCCCTGGCCCTGGCTCGGGTCTATGCAAACCCCTATGCTGAACCGCCGCACGACTAGTAACTGCAGGGATGGCTCCATAGTGAAGATTTTTGCATCCCAGGTGGGAGGCCCCCTGGTTCAGTTCTCACCCCGTATGGCCTCTCATCCACCTGTGTGGAATGAAACCATGTCACAACTAATGATGTACAACTATGGAGACTGCTCTGGTCCTTCCCTCCTTCCCTCTCTCTCTCCCTCTCCTTCTCTCAAACAATCAAATAAATCTTAAAACAAACAAACAAATAGGGGTGCTAAGTGTATCATAAATCTAGTTATTTTGTTTCTTCTTAGAAAATATTCCTGGAAAT
>PVKE010041410.1:0-14173 GCA_004027555.1 Craseonycteris thonglongyai | reverse complement strand
AGAGAGAGAACTGAACTGGGGGAGCTCCCAGTTCAGCATATGGTTCCGCACGGGCCGAGGCCGGGATTCGATCCCTGGTCCCAGGCGCTGCAAAGTGAGCACTTAACCCACTGAGCCATCCCGGCTTCCCCTAGAGCACAACATCTTATTTTGAAAAGTATCCCACAGTATGACTGTTTATTGAAGACTTACAGATTTACTTTGTAACAGGTCTGAAGAAAAGGACTGCAGTTTTGTGGTTAGAACAAGAATAGAAGACTTCTAATGTGAAGGGCGTGTGCCAATTTGATTAGTTGGTAACACTGTACTCATATTCTCCAAGGGAGGCAAATCTAAATGTAGATGGATTAATGTTTGCAATACTGAGAATAAAATGTATAGAAAGGTAAGAAATGTTTCTAGGAATTGAGATCCCATTCAGGATATACAGTTTAACAGTCAAATTACTTGGAGAGTTGGTTTGCACTGTTCACTAGCCAAAGGATGTTGAATGTACTTTAATTTTCCTAAGAATTACAGTTCCATGAAGTACCATCAGACATAAGATGCAGCTATCTGGTCAGACTCATCCATCAGTGAAGAACTTATTTTGCCCAGCTTGGGGGTTCATGGCTGGATGGATGGATTCTGCCACTTCTGAACTTTCCCTTTGTATTACAGGGAATGAAATGCTTCTCAGCAAACTTGGAAAATAGGGTTCTTCAATATAGTTCAGCTTTCTGGCTGCAGGAGGGGAATAAATGATCAAGAGAGCAAGTGGACCATCTCAAAAGGGAGACCTTTGTCAGTTCAATTCATGGGTTTCCCCCTCCCCCCAAGTTTACAACAGAAGCTGATAGTTTACTTCTAAATTATGGTTAACATTCAGCTCAGGGCAGCTTAATAATAACCCCCATTTAAAAGAGCCTACTTTGGGGAAGCCGGGATGGCTCAGTGGGTTGAGCGCTCACTTTGTAGTGCCGGGGACCAGGGATCGAATCCCGGCCCCGGCCTGTGCGGGCCCATATGCTGAACTGGGAGTTCCCCCGGTTCAGTTCTCTCTCTGTCTCTGTATCTCTCTCTCTCTCTCTCTGTCAAAAATAAAAATAAATAAATAAAATATATTTAAAAGAGCCTACTTTGTGCTGGGCTAGGCTATTACTCTAATATGCATATGAAATAAAAAAAGTGTCCTGGCTTGCCTCTGGTTATGGAATGTAGGCATGCCCCCAATGAACCAACTTGCCTTTGCATTTATTGATGCCACTTGATTGATTTCCCATTGCAGGAAAACCCATGATTGTCCTTGGCTTGCCAATGTCACCTTTCCCAATCCATACAAGGCAGGCAGGCAGAGCAAAGTAGAACTGACATGGTTTCCTCAGGAAAAACAGTGGAGGGCACTTTTCTCCAAGTTGGCAAATAGGCCACCTTCAATATTTGACCCTTCCTCACTTTGACCCCTTGGACATGGCTCCTTTTCAAGGTGAAGTCCTGGCACAAGGTGCTGGTGAGCCCAGGAGGCCAGCAAGTGACTAGGCTGCCGTAGGCTAGGCAGTGAAGGGAAGCCGTTGCGGGGACTTCTATTGTGGGCTGGTGACTTTCCTGAGGTAGCGGCTGTTTCCCAGAGTGTAAATGTGTCTTCTCTTTAGATGGGCTCTTTGGGACAAAAGTGCAACATTGGCTCTGGTTCAACCAGAAAGCTCCAGTTGGGTTAAGGGGTGGGGGCCTAAGAGACGTTTTGGTTTGTTCATCTGATATGTAATTTGGCATAACTTGGGTGAGGCTTGGCTTTTTTCAGATGCATTCGTTCTTAGCGACTCAAGACAGGGCCAAGACTTGGTGGGGACAGTTTGGGATTAGCCCTTTCCACACCAATGACATCCGAGAGGAAGAGAAGTTTAGGAGCGGAGTCAGGTCGCGGTGCTGAGGTTCCCAAGAAGCACAGGCTGACGGCCTGGAGTGGACCCGCCACACAGACAGCGTCCCGTGGCCCGTAGGCGGCGCTGTCCCCGCTCGGACCCGGCCCTCGGAGCCCCCCAGGCCGGCAAAAGGCCCTGCTCTTCCAGCCTAGGGCGGGGGTCAGTGTCACACGGAGCCGGAACTGCGGCCTCCAAGGAAGGGGCGCGGAGACCCGAGTCCCGCGGGCCGTGGGCTGCGCGGGGAGGCGCTGTGGCTTGGGGTTCACGAG
The DNA here is from genome assembly GCA_004027555.1 of Craseonycteris thonglongyai. Lineage (NCBI taxonomy): Eukaryota > Metazoa > Chordata > Mammalia > Chiroptera > Craseonycteridae > Craseonycteris > Craseonycteris thonglongyai. The sequence goes on along the minus strand of PVKE010041410.1, from coordinate 12,003 downwards.
TGGGGCCCCGAGCACCGAGAGGCGGCGCTGATCCCAGGCCCCGGGAGGGACAGCGCCGGATTCTGCGGCTCCCGCGCTGCTTCCCGGGAAGTTTCGAGTTTGAAAGTCTTGGCCGGGAAGCCGGTGCTTCCGGAGCCGGAGCGGCGGAGAGGAGGGGGCGCCGCGGCAGGTGAAAGGCGCCGGCAGAGGCCGGGCTGCGGGCGCGGGCCCAGGGCGCCGGGGAAACCTCATGCACGGCCCCGCAGGCCCGTCCCCAGCCCTGCCCTGGGTCCCTTCCCAACCCCCGCCCGGGGGCCCGCTACCCCTTTGCAGGGCACAACTGAGCCCTGGGGGTAAGTCACTCTTGGCCCCTGGAAACGTCCCCAAATCGCCCCCAAGTGACTCAGAACCTCCAGCCAGGCCAGCCCATGAGCATGTCTGTATCCTCAGCCACCAGGGTGGGCCCCAAAGTTCCCTAAGATCGATTCTTCCAGGTAGAATTCTAAGGCCGATGAGAATCCCCGGGGAAGGCAAAGGAGGGCCCTGGCAGGCACATTGGGAGAAGAATGCGTGTGTTCAGGGTTCAGGGAGAAGGGCCCGTGCCCGGCACTTGGGTAACTTCTTCCCAGAGCACATGGGCACGGGGGACTGTGCACGCGAGGTGGCGGGGCCCAGCCCAGCACCTGGGCGGGAACCTTTGGGTACACACAGGGTTCTCTAGCCCTCATGGTGAGGGGGCTGGGATCCTGCCGGAATTGGCAATACGGTAGGTGCGCGTGGTTCAGGGGCCAAGGCTGTCTGTCTGTCTGTGACTGGGGAGGGAGAGGTGATGTTCTATCCCAGAGCAAATGGGGGCGGTGTGTGTGCATGTGGCGTGAGTCCAGCCCAGAGCAGACAGGACCATGGGCCGTGCTCCTGGAGTGCTCCCACCATAATGGCTTAGGGAATCTTCAGCGCTGTGTCTGCCCCCTCCCACCCCTTCCTCCGGAGGTCCCTCCGCCTGTTCCAGCAGTGACTGGCTTGTACACATTTTCCGATTTCCTGTGAACCTCCGCCCAGCAGTGGCAGCTGGGTGACTCAGGACCCCGGTGGCCGGGCCCCCAGCTCCATGGGATCTTTGTTTGCTCAGGCTTTTGGCTCTGGCCCTCTCTCCTAGAGCCGGCAAAGGATTTCCTGAGCCCCACCCCTGCCCTCTGACTACTGGGCCAACGGGCCTCAGAGGCGTGGGGTGGGGGGTCCCTGAGGCCCCGGTGGCCACCTCTTCCACTGGACTCAGGAGATGGAGGGCAGAAAGGTAAGGTGGCGGCCTTGCAAGCGTCTGTGGGGGGCTTCATGGGTTACCCTGGGCTGATGTCAGCTTTGGCACAGGTTGGTTTGAAGTGGCCTCTGGGAATGAGTTTTTCCTCTTCCTTGCTCCAACCTGGGATGAAGTCGAGAAAGCCTCAGTCCTCCCAGGAGCTGAGCTGGGCATGGGCCCCCAGAGACCTCCCCTGCCTCTTTGTGCCTCTGCTTTGCCATCTGAGGCATCACAGGAACAGCCCTGGCCTCTACTCAGGCCTCCGTTCTACCCTCTGCCCTTGGGTGAATCCTTAGCCTCTGTTCTGGCCCCAAATCTTAGCGTGCACCCCAGCTTTAGAGCAGTTTGCTGAAGTGTGGCTGGCAGGGAGGGACGGGGGCCCAGGAAAGTGGAGGTACCTCCTCTGTGTTGCGACCTTAAGCGGATTACATAACCTGTGTGTCAGTTTCCTCACCTATAAAGTGGGGATAGTGACTTCACCTAACTCTTGGGGCTGTTGTCAGGATTGACAAGTTAACACATGCGAGGATCTTAGAGCAGACCCCAGCACCCAGTGGTACCACGTGAATGTGAACGGTGTTCCCCCTCACCTGACTGTCTCATGCGGCGGACAGGAGCCTGGGCTGGATAAATAGCCTTGGGGTCTCCACCTGCCTTAGAGATACCAGCTCTACAGTCAGAGATGTTTCCCAAGCCCTGTGGGTCAGTCCTGGCTGCTGTCCAGGCCTCCCATCCCTCTGTCTGTGGGGAGCTGAGGCCATTGCAGTGGGGACTGAGAGGCATGGCTCCTCTGCCATTCCACAGCCTGGGGTGGGCCAGCAGCCCCCTGAAGATGAGAAAGAGGTGATCCGCCGGGCCATCCAGAAGGAGCTGAAAATCAAGGAGGGTGTGGAGAACCTGCGGCGGGTGGCCACAGACCGCCACCACCTGGGCCACGTGCAGCAGCTCCTGCAAGCCTCTAACCGCCGCCTGGAGCAGCTGCACGGGGAGCTGCGAGAGCTGCATGCCCGCATCCTGCTGCCCAGCCCCGGGCCCAGCCCGGCCGGTGAGTAGGGAGTCTGGGCAGACCCATGGGAACAGGAGGTGACAGGCTGACCCAGCTCCTTAGCCTTGGCCCTGACCACTCTCAGTATCTCCTTGGGTAGCCCCTGCCCAGGAGGGGAGGGGTGGGGAGGGGAGGGCTAGGTCCTAGGTCAGGGGTTCACGTGCCCCACACTCTGTGCACACAGAACCTGTGGCCCCGGGACCCCGGCCTCTGGCAGAGCAGCCAAAGGCCCGGCACCTGGAGGCTCTCCAGAGGCAGCTGCAGGTGGAGCTGAAGGTAAAGCAGGGGGCCGAGAACATGACCCACACGTATGCCAGTGGCACCCCCAAGGTAAGTAAGGCTCCTGAGGAGGAGAGATTTGGCTCTCTGACTATTAGGGGCGATGCTAATGCAGCCTAGCCTTTGGCCTATAACGGAGACACAGCCCTAACGCTTAGTCTGATGGGATAGGCACAGTCCCAAATCCCAGCTTGCTGGGGAAGGCATGGCTTGAACCCATAGTCTTAACAAAAGGCACAATGCTGGTCTAATGGGGGAATCCCAGTCCAAGGGTCCAGTCTAGTTGGCTCACCCCAGTGCCAACTCCCAGCATGCCACAGGAAGCTTGACCTCAGCCCTTGTCTGGTCTGAAGGGGAGGCTTTGCCCCAGACCTAGTCTAACAAGGGAGGTTTGCCTCTATCTGGCCTTCTGGGAAAGGCTTGGCTTCAACCCTGCTCTGATGGGGGTGGAGGGGTTTGGCTCCAGCCCGTGGTCTGACCAGGGAGGCTCTGGGCTAAAATGTCACGACCCCAAAGGGGAGGAAGCTCCTGGCAGCTGCCCAGCAGATGCTGCGTGACAGTCAGCTGAAGGTGGACCTGCTGCGCATGAAGATCAGTAGCCTGGAGGCCAGTGGGTCCCCTGAGCCAGGTGAGGCCTTGCCAAGCGGGGGTGGGCAGGGCAGAGCAGGACGTGGGCCTGAGGGCTGACCCCCTCCTCCCAGGGCCTGAGCTGTTGGCAGAGGAGCTGAGGCACCGACTGCACATTGAGGCTGCCGTGGCTGGCGGTGCCAAGAACGTGGTGAAGCTGCTGGGTAGCACGCGAACGCAGGACCGCAAGGCCCTGGCCGAGGTCAGACCGTGGCCCCCTCCTGTTGCCACTCCTCTCTGAGGGTCTGCTTGTTCCCATGCCACCCTCTGCAGTACCAGGAGGCACTGTGCACTGGCCGTGTGGGGTGGCAATGAGGAAACAGGAGGCACCTCCTGTCTAGCTAGACCTCATCAGAGGTGAGAGGTGTACCCAGGTGGCATGAGCCAGTGCCCCTGCCCCATTCCTATGGGCCTGTGTACCTACCCCCTGCAGGCTCAGGCCCAGCTCCAGGAGTCCTCCCAGAAACTGGACCTCCTGCGGCTGGCCTTGGAGAAGCTGCTAGAGGGACTGCCTCCTGCCCACCCACTGCGTGGCAGAGTGGCCCGGGAGCTGCGGACCGCTGTGTCTGGGAACCCCCAGCCTTCAGGGACACTGGTGAAGCCCACCGCCGTGACAGGTAGCCAGGGGTCCCCACCACTCAGAGCTCTCCTTTCAGAGCACCCCTGAAACGCAGTGGGGAAGAACTTTGGAGAAGGGCTCCGATCCTGGCCCCACCACCTCCTAGCTCTCTGACCTCGGGACACTGACACCCTTTCTTTAAACCCCAGTTTATCCATCTGTAAAATGGGGTTGATAACAGCTCCTACTTCATAGGGTTGCTGGGAAAATTCAGTGAGTTGTTGCATGTGATGTGCTAGGCACCTATTGGCCCAGTCAGCACTCAGTCAGTGAAGTGATTATTTAAAGATTTATTTTTATTGCTTTTTTTTTTTTTTAAATATTTATTTATTTATTTTTATTGCTTTTTTTGTCAGAGAAAGAGAGAGATACAGAGACAGAGAGAGAACTGAATTGGGGGAGCTCCCAGTTCAGCATATGGTTCCGCACGGGCCGGGGCCAGGATTCGATCCCTGGTCCCCGGCACTGCAAAGTGAGCGCTTAACCCACTGAGCCATCCCGGCTTCCCCATATTTTTATTGCTTTTGACAGAGAGACAGATACACAGAGAGAGACAGGGAGAAGGGGGAGGGCCCAGAGCCATCTCCATAGTTGACAGCATTAGTTTTCCATATAGTTTCACTCCACAGGTGGGTGCAAGGCTGCGCAGGGCAGGAACTGGGCCGGGAGCCTCCCGCATAGGCCCCGGCAAGAACTGAACTGGGGGTACACCCCAGCTCAGCATATGGGTCCGCATGGGCCGGGGCCGGGATTCGATTCTTGGGCTCCGGGGCTGCAAAGTGAGCACTTAACCCGCTGAGCCATCCTAGCTTCCCCGAAGTGATTATTTAAATGTGTAACCATGATAGTACTTCAAGTGCCAGTGGTAGGGAGCTCACAGCCCTGGAGGCCTTGGTACCCTGTCCTGGGCAGCTTGGACTACTAGAAAGTTAAAAAAAAAGAAAAGAGGGGAGGCTGGGATGGCTCAGTGGGTTGAGCGCTCACTTTGCAGCCCCGGGGACCGGGGATCAAGTCCTGGCCCCGGCCCGTGCGGACCCATGTGCTGAACTGGGGAGTTCCCCTGGTTCGGTTCTCACCGGGGTGGGACCCCGGCCCAGTTCCTGCCCTGTGCAGCCCTGCGCCCATCTGTGGAGTGAGGCTGTGTGGAGGAACCAATGATGTGCGGCTGTGGAGACTGTTCTGGGCCCTCTCCCTTCTCTCTGTCTCTGTTTCTGTATCTCTCTCTCTCTGTCAAAAAACAATAAAAATAAATCTTAAAAAAAATAATAATAAAGAGACCTGCATTTAAAAAAAAAAAAAAAGAAAGAAAAAAAGAAAAGATTTATTTTATTGTTTTTGACAGAAAGAAACAGAGACAGAGAGAAGGGGGAGGGCCCAGAACAGTCTCCATAGTTGTACATCATCAGTTTTTCAACATGGTTTTGTTCCACACAGGTGGGCAGGAGCGGCTCAGGGCGGGAACTCGAGCCAGGGGCCAAACTGGGGGTTGAGAACTGAACTGGGGGCCTGGGAAGAACAGGGAAGCACACCTCAGTTCAGCATTTGGGTCTGCACAGGCCAGGCCGGGATTCGATCCCTGGTCCCCAGGGCTGCAAAGCAAGCACTTAACCCAGTGAGCCATCCCAGCTTCCCCAGAAAGTTCTTTCTTATCCCGAATGGGATCTGACTCCTTATCGTGTCAGCGAATTGCAGTCAACACATGCATGATCTCAGAGTACTGACTTTGGAAGCCCTGACCTTCCCACCTGAGACATAGTAAGCTGGAGAGGCCAGTGCTTCCTGCTCAGAGCTGGTGCTGGGGTAGACAGGCCACTTGGCATTGTGAGCAGAGCTGAGCAGGCAAAGTGCAGGGCTGGAATGGGCCCTCTCACCTGGCCTTGGGGAATCGGGAATGCTTCCTGGAGGAGATGTGTCTGAGCTTGGCCTTGAAGGGCTTGTGGGAGTTTGCCAAATAGGCAAGTGGGGGAAATGGCTGGTTAAAAGGTCTAGAATTGAGCTACTTGGGGTCACCCCACATCCTGTCTCCTGGCTGAACAACCCCAGTTCCCAGAGTTGTTCCTTCCACAACGATCTGCCAGCCCGGGCACTGCCTTTGTCATAAGGTCTCTGGGAGTGTAACCCCAGGCCTGGACTCCCTACATGGTGCTCGTAGGCCCAGTTTATGACCTTGAAGGCTACTAGATTCCTCCTCCTGCTTCCTCTACCCTGTGAGGGACAAAACTCTAGTGACCCTAAAACTGAATCCACTTGGTTGGCAAAATGCCATTTGTACTCATTGTGGGAGGTGGGGCACAGCTGGGACTCATTTCCACTGTACAAATGGGGAAACTGAGGCCCAGGGAGGAGGAGGGACAGGACAGGCAGCCAGGCTTCCTCCTCCCTAAGCTCTCGTCCCTGCCACGGTGCTCCCCAGGCCCTGAGCATCGTGCTGTCAGGCACTGTGGCTCCACGCAGCCTGGCTGAGGCCTCAGCCTTGCTCCTCTCTGCCTGTTTGCTGCCCTCAGCGTATGGAGGGTGCTCAGGAGGGGAGGGCCAGCTGGTCTGCCCAGAGGGTGGCAGGTGGCTGCCAAGGCTGAGCATGGGCAGGGGCTGGGTTCAGGGGCCCAGTAGTAGTGGCAATGGGATGATGGCACCTGACGATGTCCCTGCCCACACTCCTCACAGGGTCACTGCAGGTGCACCTCCTGGGCTGTGAACAGCTGCTGACAGCCGTGCCCGGCCGTTCCCCGGCAGCCGCGCTGGCCAGGAGCCCCTCCCAGGGCTGGCTTCGGGGCCGGGCCAGGCAGCAGCATGGTGGAAGAGAGCTGACCAGTGAGTAAGGGGATGCAGGGAGCTGGGGGGCAGCAAAGGACCCTCATACCTGGCCTGCCCTGAGCTGCAGCTTTGGCCCCACAGGCGAGGTGCTGGCTGTGCTAAAGGTGGACAATCGTGTTGTGGGCCAGACAGGCTGGGGGCCGGTGGCCAAGCAGTCCTGGGACCAGACCTTTGTCGTCCCCCTGGAGAGGGTGAGGATGGCCCTGGTGAAGCCAGGGGTGGCCTTGGGCTGCGAGGTGGAAGCCTGGCCAGGTAAGGGTTGGTGCCGTCCCCCACCCTCAACCTGGCCTCCCCCTGTAGGCCCGAGAGCTGGAGATTGGGGTGCGTTGGCGGGACTGGCGGCAGCTATGTGGCGTGGCCTTTCTGCGGCTGGAGGACTTCCTGGACAACGCCTGTCACCAGCTCTCCCTCAGCTTGGTGCCACAGGGGCTGCTCTTCGCCCAGGTGCCCACTGGCCCCTGCCCTCTGACCTTGTGGGCCCCGGGCCCCATCAGAGCTAGGATGGCCTTTGAAACTGAGACCTACCTGCACAGAGGAATGGAAATTGAGGACGGGAGGGAGGAGGTCTCCGAGAATGAAGGAATCCCACATTCAGAGACTCTGGGGACTTTACGGGAGGCCTGTGTCCTTGTCTTGACTGCTGCCTCATGGGTGACACTGGACAAGGGCCTCTCCTCTCTGGGCCTCAGTTTCCCCACTGGTACCAATGAGGACATGGATTCCAGCTCTCTGGGCCCTTCTGACTCTGGTGTCATTGACATTGGAAGCTCAGGCTGGGATCCTGGGGGTGCCCGTGGCAGGTGGAGTAGGAGGGGTGCTCCTCAGCTTTGCCCTCTGTTCCTGCAGGTGACCTTCTGTGACCCTGTCATTGAGAGGAGGCCCCAGCTGCAGAGGCAGAAATGCATTTTCTCTAAACGCAGAGGTGTGGCCAGGAGGGCCCAGGACAGGGAACAGGACAGGGGTGTTGGGTGCCTTGGGACTGAACCTCCTCTTTTTGCCCCAGGTCAGGACTTCCTGAGGGCTTCCCAGATGAACCTCAGCATGGCGGCCTGGGGGCGCTTGGTCATGAACCTGCTGCCCCCCTGCAGCTCTCCAAGCACGATCAGCCCCCCCAAAGGGTGTCCCCAGACCCCGGCTACACCCCGGGGGGCCACTGACCCTGCCTCACCCAGGTGAGGAGACTCCTGGCCCCAGGCTGCCTGCTTCTCTTCAGGGTTCGCCTCTCTAGGTGCCATCAGTGTCTGTCTTTCTGTCCCTGTAGCTCACCCTCTGACACTCTGTTTCTTGGCATGACTGTGGGTCCATCTCCTCCGTTATTCTCTCCGCCTATGTTCCGCCATGTGTCTGCTTCGTCCCCACAGTAATTTCCCCCCCAAGAAGACCCCCTTGGGAGAAGAGATGAGGCCTCCGCCTAAGCCCCCACGCCTCTACCTGCCCCGGGAGCCAACCACCGAGGAGATGCCGGTGAGGGGGAGGCACTTGGTAGCCCCGGGGGTGCTGGGGTGGGCGTGGCAGGGCTGGCCTGTTCTGTTCTGAGCCCCTCTGCCTTCGCAGCGCACCAAACGCCCCCACCTGGAGCCCAGGACACGGCTTGGGTCGTCCTTACCAGCCCCAGCCACCAGGTACCCCCGCATCGAACTCACTTCGTGTTGGAGACGTTATCCGCTCACTTGAGAGCTTGTGTGTCCGTTCATGCATCCCCTGCAGCTGCTTGGCGTGTTCACGGGCCCGCTTTCAGATTCTTATCCTCTGAACCCACACTATTGAGCTCCAGCTGTATGCGGGACTCTAGGCAACTGCGATACTGTGGACCCTCACCCAGGCTCTCCAGCCTTTGTCCCTCCAGCCTCATACGTGGGGACAGCCCAGGACCTTGCAAGGAGGCCCTTGGTGGAGGACCAGCCCTTGTCCCACAGGGCTTCCTGTGCCCTCTGTCTTGCAGGAAACCCCCCCGGCTTCAGGACTTCCGCTGCTTGGCCGTGCTGGGCCGGGGACACTTCGGGAAGGTAGTGGATGGAGGAGGGGCAGTGGAGGGGGCTGGGCAGCCCACAGCACGTGAGCTAGGAAGACAGGGGTAGTGGGTGGGGGACGTCAAGGCTCCTCTGTACTGCCCATCTCTGGCCCCCAGGTCCTTCTGGTCCAGTACAAGGGGACAGGGAAATATTATGCCATCAAAGCACTGAAGAAGCAGGAGGTGCTGAGCCGGGATGAGATGGAGAGGTGTGTAGTGACACTATAGGGCCCCTGACCCTAGGGGGTGCCCAGGAGGGATGGCCTGGGCTGGTGATCCCAGAGGATGGCAGGATGTTCCTGGGGCCTTGAAGGGGCCATACTGGGGGTCCAGCCAGGCCTGGGCTCTCTTTTTAGTACCTGTGGTTAATGGTGTGCCCTTGGGCAGTTTTCTGCTCATCTCTGCACCTCGGTGTCCTCATCTATGAAATGGGACAATGATGGTGGTACAGATTCAGTGACCCATGTGAGCCCCTGACACATGGGAACCAGCACTCTACCTGCCCGGCACTTTGGCTGAAGACCAGTGAGCCATGGTGTTGTGTGGGTGGCAGGGCATAACCAGCACAGGTTCTCCTTTCCTCCGAAACCCGCTCCCCCCTGCAGCCTGTATTGTGAGAAGCGGATCCTGGAGGCTGTGGGCCGCATGGGGCACCCCTTCCTGCTGTCCCTCCTTGCCTGCTTCCACACCTCCAGCCACGCCTGCTTCGTGACCGAGTTTGTGCCAGGTGGTGACCTCATGATGCAGATCCATGAGGACGTCTTCCCTGAGCCCCATGCCCGGTGGGTTCCCATCCTCCCTGTCTGCCTCGTCCAGCAAGCCTTCCCTGGGCCCCTATGCCCAACCCCCTTCAGCCTGCTTCCTCCAGGGCTCTCCTCAGCGGAAGAGCAGGGAGTCAGGAAGGCATTGGTTCAAATCCAGATGATCAATTCTCACAGCATGTGTGAGCTTGGGCCTCAGTTTATATGGCTATAAATTGGGTTAATAATGGCTGTTTTGTAGGCTGGTTGCATAAAGGTGACATTTGGGAATTGCTGAGCGTAGGGACCAGTGAACTGTGACTGGCAGCTGGAGTTGTATCTTGCCCACCAGGGCTCTGGAGTCTGTCTGTCTGGTTTCACATGTCAGCTTGACTACTAGCTGTGTGACCCTGGGCATGTCACTTACCTGGAATCTCAATCAGAGAAATAGGCACGCTGAGTGTCAATTGTAGGCTGCTAGGAGGCTGCCAGGAAAATAAGGCATTGTCCCTGGCACAACCTAAGGCCGGTTAGCAGGCCTGTTGGCAACTTGGGACAACCCTGGGGCTCCTGCCTGCTGGAGTCCCACTCCCACCCCAGGCCTGAGGCTCATCCCAGTCTCGCCCACATTTGGCTCTGGCTGAGGCATTCGGGGGTTCCTAGGCCATGCCCATCTGGTGCCTCCATGGCCTCCTCTGCAGTCCTAGGCCTGAACTCCCTGCTACACCTCCTCCAGGTTCTATCTGGCCTGTGTAGTCCTGGGGTTGCAGTTTTTACATGACAAGAAGATCATTTACAGGTAACTTGCCCCTGAGAGGCTGGGGGAGGGAGCGAAGGAGCAGATGCTGCCCTTCTCTCCGGCCGCTGTTCCCAGCGCCCTTTCATCTGCCCGCTCGCCCGCAGGGACCTTAAGTTGGACAATCTTCTCCTGGATGCCCAGGGTTTCCTGAAGATCGCGGACTTTGGGCTTTGTAAGGAAGGTGGGTGTCTCCTGTCCAGGATCCCGGGCCCTCCAGCCTTCCTCTCCCAGTCCAGACCAGCAGGGTGGTGGGCAAGTGACATCTCCCAGGAAATCTCCACAACCACCCTCATTCCTGGGACCAGCTGGACACATGGGCGTTTGCTTCCCAGCCCTAAAAGCTCTTAAAGAGCCCTGCTTGCCCTTGGCCTGAGGGAGAGCCTGTGCTCAGAGCTGGGACAGGGCCGTGTGAGATTGGCCGAGACCCAGCTCCCTCCTCCATCAGATGGCATACAAACTGTTCCCACCTCCGAGGGTAGGGGGCAGGGCTTGGCATGGGATTCGGAACATGGGGGTCATAAGGGTCGGCTGTTGGTTCTCACAACCACTGAGGTTATTGCGGACAAGACGCCCAGACCTGGCACCGGTGTGGATGTTGGTTTACAGGGATTGGCTTTGGGGACCGGACAAGCACATTCTGTGGCACCCCAGAGTTCCTGGCGCCCGAGGTGCTGACCCGGGAGGCCTACACGCGGGCTGTGGACTGGTGGGGGCTGGGTGTGCTGCTCTATGAAATGCTGGTGGGCGAGGTGAGTGCTGGACCAGGGCTGCTGGGGCCTCTAGGTTGGGATGGGGTAGGGGTGGCCCAGCACCCTGCTGAGCCACCCCTCCCCACAGTGCCCGTTCCCAGGGGACACCGAGGAGGAGGTGTTTGACTGCATCGTCAATGAGGATGTCTCATATCCCCACTTCCTGTCAGTGCAAGGGCTTGAGCTCCTTCGGAAGGTAACCCCTGCAGGGTCCAGGCTGGGCCAGACAGCTGCTGCGGCTCATGAGCCACCGTCACCACCCATCCTTGGGGCCCCCCCGGCCCAGCTTGCTTGGGGCACTTGGGAGGGGGCAGCAGCAGTGCCTGAGGCCCAGTGCCCTCAGGGAGCCCCTGTCCTCTTGCCCAGCTCCTCCAGAAGTGCCCGGAGAAGCGCCTGGGGGCAGGTGAGCAGGACGCAGAGGACATCAAGACACAACCTTTCTTCAGGGTCAGTAGCCCCAGGTGCCCAGTCCAGTGGGAGGTGCTGAGGGGCCACGCGGGTTGCCATTCCTGTCATCTTAACACCTCTGCCCTTGTCCCCAGACCACCGACTGGCAGGCCCTGCTCGCCCGCGCTGTCCGGCCCCCCTTTGTGCCCACCCTCTGTGGCTCTACAGACCTGCGCTATTTTGAGGGCGAGTTCACGGGGTTGCCGCCTGCCCTGACCCCGCCTGACCCCCACAGCCCCCTCACTGCCCACCAGCAGGCCGCCTTCCGGGACTTCGACTTCGTGTCAGAGCGATTCCTGGAGCCCTGAGGGCTGCTCCCGGGGTCCCTGTCCCCTGGACTGTTAGAGCCTCACTCGCCCAGCTGTTTGCCCGGCCCCGGAGGCCCAGGCCTTGCTTAGTATTTCTCGGCTCCTGGGACTCGGTGGTGGCCGTGGGGCTGCGGCTGTGGGCTTGGCTGTCACTGGGCAGGGTGCTCCCCGCCCGCCTCTCCCTCCCTGCCTCCCAGCCAGACCGGCCGCCCAAAGGCTGGCACAGTGACGGGTGGTTTGGTTTGTTTTTTAATACTTGACTCTGTGGGTTATTAAATTTATAAAACTG
>PVKE010041409.1:0-14176 GCA_004027555.1 Craseonycteris thonglongyai | reverse complement strand
TCCCTCTACTGGGCATCTACCCAAAAAACCTGAAAACCTTAATCTTTAAAGATGTTTGTACCCACATGTTCATCGCAGCACTGTTCACAGTGGCCAGAACATGGAAACAACCAAAATGCCCTTCGATAGATGACTGGATAAAGAAGATGTGGTACATTTACACAATGGAATACTACTCAGCGATAAGAAATGATGAAATGCAGTCATTTCTGGCAACGTGGATGGACCTAGAGACCATCTTATTAAGCGAAATAAGTCCGAATGAAAGAATCCGAAAAAATATGACCTCACTTATAAGTGGAATATAAAACTGAAAGTTACAAAGACACAGAGACCTATGGACACCTCAATAGCTTGGTGTTTGCCTGAGGGAAGGGGAGGAGGGGGGAGGAGAGAAGGAGGGGAGGTGGGAGGGGGCACCAGCATTATGGACACACTCAATGGTTTATTGGTTACCTGGAGAGGGGGGAAGTGGGAGGAAGGAGAGTAGTAGGGGGATGTGGGAGTGGGCACCAGATGTATGGTGATGGAAAAGAAGCTGATTCTGGGTGGTGGGCACATGGTGCGATGCAAGAATGATGTGATGTGGACTTGTACATCTGGAAACTATCTAACTGTTACCAACCAATGCCACCCCATTATATTTAACAATAAAAAAACAAAAACAAAAACAGTACCTTGACTTCATGTCTAAGTTCAAACATCTGTGTAAGTATAATACTTTGCCACAAGATAGCCACCTTACCTTTGTATGCAAAAGTAATATGCTGTGAATGCTGTTCATTTCTTCACACAGTTCTTTAAACAATCTGGAGTTTTGTGGTTGTGATTTAATAAAATTTACAACTTTTACAGCTTCATCAAGAACATCTGAGTTCACTAGGAAGAGGCTTGGATGCAAGATAAAGTCTATGAATGCAGCAGTGACTCCATGGTACATGGGGAGCTACTTTTAAAATTTGGCCGTGTTGGCCTGTAAAACAACTGACATAGGCCTACCTCTGTCAGTGCATATACCACAACAATTTGGCCAACTAACGTCTTTTAATGAAATAAACATTGATTGCATTAAAAATATATTTGCCTGTGGTACACTCTGTCAATGGGTAACAAAGCAACAGGTTTTCCTCAATTTCATTTCCTACCAAGTACCTTGTAATGACAAGCCAAATAGATAAATCAGCAACATCTACACTTTTGTTGACCTGGATGAAAAATAATTTACCTTTTAAAATTCTATCTACTACTACAGCTACGACATTGTCAGACATTTCCTGAATTCATTGAGACATTGCATTGTTTGAAAAACAGATAGTATTGATTTTGTGGAAATGTTTTTTCCCAAACATACATAAAATGGTATTTTTAATACAAGGAGATATTAAATCTTCAAGTATGGTATAGTTTTTAACCACATTTAGCTATGTGATAAGCAATACAGTAGGAAGTCTCAACTGTATTCTCATTGTCTTTCTTTCCTGAAATCATGTATGAAGTGAAGTAAGAGTTGAATGCTTTTCTACATGCCAAAAATAATGTACTTCTTTGCTTTTATGCATAGGATATTTAGTTTCTAAATGTTGCATGAATAGAGTGGGTTTCATGCAACCATTGGATAGTATTTCCTCATATAGAACACACTAAGGTTTAGGATAGCTGCCAATCCCTACACATGAAAACCCATATTTAATATATTCTTCAAATTATTTCCTTTTTTTCTGTGTAGTATCTGAGGCATGCACCTTTTTACTATTTCCCTGTGTGGGTATACTCTGCAGCTGTAGACATATGCTGAGAAGTACTTGGCAACAGGTTATAATCCACATCAAAGTTTTTTGTTTGTTTGTTTGTTTTTATCATTCCTGTTTACAACCACTGGCTCATAACCATTGTTTTCTGTCCCATTTAAAATGGCATGTCTGGTCAGCCTACCTATATGTTTCCACATAAAGACCAAAATAAAAGAAACTGAGTAGCTCATGATGCAACACATAGATGACATGTTGTAGACTTGTAGACTTGGAACCTATGTAATTGACATTAACAGATGTTGATTAGGATGTGGAGAAACCAGCACTCATACTGCTGATGGGAATGTAAAATAATATAACCTCTTTGGGAGACAGATTGGTAGGTTGAATAATGGCCCCTCAAAGATGTTCGTTATCTTAATCCTTGGAATCTCTAAATATGTTTCTTTTCATGGTAAAGAAATTTTATAGATGTGATTAAGTGAATGATTTCAGTGATGTGAGAGACTATTTTGAATCATCAAGGTGGGTATAATATAATCATAAAAAACCTTAGAAGATGGGTACAGGAGGATCAGAGTCAGTAGTACGAGGAGCAGTCATAGAAGCTGGAAGTTAGTGTCCTGAGAACGTGGACATGAGCAAAGTAATGCAGGCAGTTAAGTGACTAAAAAAAGAAAGCAAACAGATTATTTCTTGAAGCCTCCAGAAAGAACACAGCCCAGCCAACATCTTGACTTTAGATTTTTGACCTCTAAAACTGTAAGATAAATTTGTGTTATTTTGAGTCACTCAGTTTTTGATAATTTGTTATAGAGCAATGATTAGCAGATTTTCAAAATGTTAAACACGTATCTACAATGTACCCATGTCCTTTTACTCCTAGATGTTTATGTAAAAGAAAAGAAAGTATATGTTTATCTAAAAATTTTTATATGGAAGTTGGTAGCAGCTTTATGTGTAATAATCAAAACCTGGAAATAAGCCAAATATCACAGGTGAATGGATAAATAAATTATGGTATATCCAGACAATGGAATATGGAATGAAGTTAACAGAATGAACTATTGATAAATATGAACGAACCTCAGGACAGAGAGAGAGACAGAGAGAGACAGAGAGAAGGGAGAGGGCCTAGAGCAGTATCCATAGTTGCACATTATTAGATTTTTACATAGTTTCATTCTACAGGTTGGTGCAGGGCTATACAGGGCAGGAACCAGCCACGTTGGTAGGATTGGTAGGAAGGGTGGAGATGTGGAACCACCTGGTCCCACACCTGTGTGTGGCAGTTAGATTGCGAGGGATATCTCTGCTGTGGAGGTCCCCCCCCCCCCGGAGGAGTTAGAAGTCCCAGTCCCACACCAGGCTCCCCAGCCCAGGGTTCCAAAGCTGGGGAGAGAAGTCCTCGTAACTTCTAGCTCTGAAAACCAGTAGAGACTGTAGCTGAGTGAGACTGAGAGTAGTTGGAGTCCCAGGCTTTCCTCCTAAAAGGTCCATGCATGGACTTATTTGTTGGTAGACTCATATGAAGAGGAAGTGAATTATCTGGCTTTACAGTAATGGCTAGAGGGGCAGCTTTCTCCCAGGCAGAATACTTGCATAAACTATTATTTCTTTGTTGAGCTCTACCACTTCCCATCATGCAGACACATTTAGGTGCCATATTTGAGTGTCCATCAACCTGGTAATATCATTCATTCCACACTGGTGGTTTCTCGAGACTTTGACTCACCTAAATTTTAGACCCATGCAAGCCACTTCCAGTCACTTTTCTATACAACCACCCTCTCTGGGCATAAGTATGGCCAAATTTGGCCTGCAGTGGGCCCTATCCCTGGGTATAGCATGCACAGTGGCCAGCTTTGGACTAAGCTGGAGCTCTACTTAGGTGCCTTTGTGAACAACACACCCAAAGGACAAATTGGGCAGTTGCCAGAGCTCTGCTAAAGGGAATCCTGCTCTGTAAGGTCAGCCCTTGCACAACAGCACCTCTAATGTAGTCATGGCCAGTCATCTCAGCCAATCAACCCAAGGGTCAATTCTTCCCATTGATGTATAAACAACAACCAAGGCTCAACTACAACAGGACGGCACATGCAACACACACAGGGACACAACTGAAGCTCTTGGATCTGGTGACCAGGGAGACTGTGCCACTGGGCCTCACAGGACACCTACTATGTAAGGCCACTCTAGTAAGACCAAGAGACATAGCAGCCTTACCTAGTAAACGGAAACAAACACAGGGGGGCAGAAGAGTGAAAAACATGTCCCAAATAAAGTAATAGAACAAGATTCCAGAAAAGAATAAACACAATAGAGACAAGCAATCTGTAGAAGCTGAGTTCAAAACACTGGTTATAAAGATGCTCAATGGTCTCAGTGAGAACTCCAACAAAAGATAGAAAACATAAAAATGGAGAGAGAAAACATAAAAACGAACCAGTTAGAAATAAACTATACAATAATTGAAATAAAGAATGCATTAGAGGGGTTCAGCAGTAGATTAGAAGAACAGAGGATTAACTCAGTGATTTGAAAAATAAGGTAGCAGAAAACACCCAAATAAAATAAAAGAAAAAATGATACAAAAAAATGAGGATAGTGTAAGGACAACATTAAACATACCACCAAGTGCATCACTGGGGAACCAGAAGGAGAGAGAGAGAAAGCAAGGAACAGAAAACCCATTTGAAAAAATAATAAATAATGAAAATCTTTCCTAATCTGGTGGAGGAAATAGATATACAAGCCCCGAAAGGGGAGAGAGCCCCAAGCAAGATGGACCTAAAGGTGCCAAGAATCCTCACAATTAAAATGTCAAAGTTTAATGACAAAGACAATCTTAAAAGCAGCAAGAAAAGCAGTTAGTTACCTACAAGGGAGCTCCCCTAATACTGTCAGCTGATTTCTCAAAAAACTTTGCAGGCCAGAAGTGATTGGCAGGAAATACTCAAAATTATAAAAAGCAAGAATCTATGACCAAAATTACTCTACCCACAAAAGTCATCATTTATAACCGAAGGATTATGAAAGAGCTTTCCAGACAAAAAAATAATAATAATAAAAAAAGCTAAAGGAGGTCATTAACTCCAAATCACTATTCTAAGAAATGTTAGAGGGACTTTAAGAAGTAGAAGAAGAAAAAAGATAAAACAAACAAACTAACATGAATAATAAAGGACCCATTAACCTCAATGCTGGGTATTTATCTGAATAAACCCCAAACATTACTTTGAATGGATATGAGCACCCCTGTGTTTATTGCAACATTATTTGCAATAGCCAAGAGATTGAGGCAACCTGGGTATTTATCAATGGATGAATGAATAAAGAAGAGGTGGTACATACTGGGGGTGCCAAAAATACGTATACACATTTTAAGAGACATTATCTATGTATTAGTTAAAAAAATTATTTTATTGTACTTGAAGTGGCAGAGAGAGAGACAGAGAGAAAGGGGAGGGCCCAGAGCAGTTTCTATAGTTGTACATCATCAGATTTTGACATGATTTTGTTCCACACAGGTGGGTGGGGGCTGTGCAGAGTGGGAACTGGGCTGGGGGCCTCCTGCACGGGAGGTACGCCCCCTTGAATTGGAGGCTAAACTGGGAGGCAAGAACCAAACTGGGTGCCTCTTGCATGGGAAGCACTCCCCAGTTCCGCATATGAGTCCGCACAGGTGGGGACCAGGATTTGATCCTCGGTCCCTAGGGCTGCAAAGTGAGAGCTTAACCTGCTGAGTCATCCTGGCTTCTCCTATGTATTACTTTTCGAAGTCGAACTGAATTATTATAGCAATGTGTAGTATAACATTCGCTCAAAAGATGGCATTAATCAAATGAATGTTAGTGTCACTATGTGACAGGCAGGGCAGTCAAAGAAAATGGTGGAAACACACTTGTCCTTCAAGGAGCACAAGGCCATTTTGAAGCAGTATTTGAAATTTGAGAACATTGTGGCAGTACAACCACAATGGAAGCATGAGTATGCTACAGACTCTCTAACACACCTAACAACTGCACACATTTGTGATATGTTTGAGACACATGGTAAATTGAAATGGCACATGCAGTGATACAAGTGGACACTTTAGTTCATGTTACTCAAGCAGTAGTTTGTCATAATCAGAACTGTCTGGACATTGACAATAACCACTTTGAGCACCTCCTGTTTGCAGAAGTCAAACGTGACTTGTACTCATCTTTTGTTATCAGTATATATCAAGTATTACAAATTTAATACAGCTTTTTTCCTTATTAAAAATGTGGGGGAAGCTGGGATGGCTCAGCGGGTTAAGTGCTCACTTTGAAGCCCCAGGGACCGAGGGTCGAATCCCAGCCCCGGCCCAGGCCCATGAGGACCCACATGCTGAACTGGGGAGTGCCCCCAGTTCAGTTCTTGTGGAGACCTATGTGGGAAGCTCCCAGCCCAGTTCCTGCCCTGCACAGCCCTGTGCCCACCTGTGGAGTGAAACTATATGGAAAACTAATGTTAACTATGGAGACTGTTCTGGGCCCTCCCCCTTTTCTCTGTCTCTCTCTGTCTCTGTTTGTCTCTGTCAAAAATCAATAAAATAAATCTTTAAGAAAAAAAAATGTGTATATACTTTTTTGGCACTCTAAATACAATGGAATATTACTCAGACATATAAATGAATAAAATCTTGCCATCTGCAAGAACATGGATGGACCTAGTGGGTACTTTTCTGAATGGAGTAAGTCAGACAGAGAAAGACAAATTCCCCATAATTTCACATATATTGGAATCTATAGAAGAAAATATTCAAACAAACTGATAGATACAGAGAACATTTTGAAGGTTGCCAGTTCGGAGGGAAAGCAGGATGAAAAAGGGGAAAAGATTAAGAAGTACAAATTGGTAGTTACAAAGTAGTCATGGGTTGTGAAGTACAGTGTAGGGAATATAGTCAATAATATATAATAACTACATATGGTGTCCAATTGGTACTAGATTTATTGGGAGATAACATCATATATAAAGTCTAAACAATACTATACACCTAAAACGAATATAATAATGTATGTCAACTTCGGTTGAAAAATAAAAAAGATTATTTAAAAAATGTGGCTATTGGGAAAAAGAAATGTGCTCTACAGTGTATGGGAATAATACCTAAAAGAACAGCAGTAGCAGGAGCAGCAGCCAAGAGGATTACCTCAGAGGGTAGTTGCAAAGGTCAAATGAAATGATGTGCATTTAACACATGTTGTAGTTCTTGATACATTAAGAACCCAATAAGTTCTATTCTAATTACTGTTTCATTATTGTTTAGAAGAGGGAGTACTAGAGCAATAACTGATTGTAAATTACCAGGGATCTTTTGAAAAAATGTCAAGTATAATTTTTTTTATAGTAAATACTGGCTAGAAAAATGAGGAACAGACATTAAACATTGCATTATATTATACGTAGTACACAAAGATATGATTCAGTTAAGGTGTGGTTGATAGTAGTCTTTCCATTTTAAAGTAAGAGCTATGAAATCCTTTCTTGTGCTTGGAATATAATGTTTGTTTACTGAGTGGCAAGGGTTCTATCATACTCTTATTGGACATAGTAGCTGCTTAACAAATGTCTGTCAGATTGAACTGAATTAATCACCATCTCATCTAATTCAGGAAACTGAAATTTATGGCCACATATGTTTTTTAAATTAATTAACCGCAATCGAATTTTGGAGATTCCTGGCCTCAAGATACTTAGTCTTCCCTGATGCAAAATATTTAGGTAATGATAGACTGGAAGCAGTGACTTAAGAGAAGGACATGCTTAGGGGAACTCCAGAAAGTGTAGGAGGAAGTGTCTAGGAGATGTGAGGTTGGGTTGGGCTGGGGATGGCAGGGTACTTCCACTTCCCATGGTTTCCACATGTCCTTTTCTCAGTGCAGTAGACTCATCAGCAATAGATATACATGTTTTCCTCTCTAGTGCTTATTCTTGCCAGAATAGGAGCTGGGTAATGCTATGTGAGATGAAAATTCTTTCTTTCACATTGTGCCAAACCCCAAAGTTAGTCAGTCTCTGCCACACAGCACTGAATTACTCCATGCATAGACAGGTTTAACAGCCACAGTTGGTTCCATACAGAGCCAGTTTTACAGAACATCATCATCTTGAAGGTATATTGCTTAATCAAATCCCAAAATATAATGGTTTGAAACTGGTTAAGTTCATCATCTAAGTGAGGATAGCACTGTAAACCTTTATTTTTTGTTTTTTACACTGTATGTATGTGTGTGTGTGTGTGTATATATATATATAGAGAGAGAGAGAGAGAGAGACATTCACTATTATTTTATATTAATTTCAGGTGTACAGCATAGTGGTTAGACATATAATTTAAGAAGTGATCCCCCTGACTAGTCTAATGGTCCCTGGCACATGTTATTGACTATACTCTCTATACTTTACATCTCTATGACTATTTTATAACTACCAATTTTTACTTCTTGATCCCTTCACTGTTTTTACCCCACTTCATACCCTCCCATTTATCTCCCCAATAAATCTAGTACCCATCTGACAACATGCACGGTTACTACAATACTAATGACTATGTTCCTTATGCTATACCCTACATCCCCATGGCTACTGTGTAACAGCCAATTTGTACTTCTTAATCCCTTCCCCTATTTCACTCACCCCCCAGCCCTCTCCTATCTGGTAACCATCAACGTGTTCTCTGTTTATCTGTGAGTTTGTTTCTGTTTTGTTTGTTCATTTTATCCTCTTGAGTCCACATATAAGCAAAATCACATTGCATCTGTCTTCCTTTGTCTGACATAATCCACTCAGCACCATACCCTCCAGGTCTATCCATGCTGCCACAGATGGCAAGAACCCATTTCTTTCTATGGCTAAGCAATATTCCATTGTATATATACGAGGGTTGTCTAGAAAGTATTCAGCCATGTAAAGTTTCTGTTGAAAAATCAGAAACTTGACAGTCTTATGGGAGCTCCCTTATAGGTAACTCACTATTTTTCTCTTGCTATTTTTAAGATTCTTTCTTTGCCTTTAACCATTGGCATTTTAATTATGATGTGTCTTGGTGTGGGCCTCTTTGGGTTCATATTGTTTGGGACTCTGCATTTCCTGAGCTTGTATGTCTATTTTTTTTCTCACTAGGCTAAGAAAGTTTTCTGTCATTATTTCTTCAAGTAGGTTTTCAATTTCTTGCTCTCTCTTTTTTTGTTCTGGTACCCCTATGATATGAATTTTGTATGCTTGATATTGTCCCAGAGACCCCTTAAACTATCCTAATTTTTATGGAATTTTGTTTTTTGCTCTTCTGATTAGATGATGTCTGCTACCTTATCTTATAATTGTTGATTCAATTCTCTGGTTAACTAATCTGTTGATTCCTTCTAATGTATTTTTCATTGTAGCTACTGTATTCTTTATATCTGAATAGTTATGTTTTCTATCTCCATTTTTAAAGATTTATTCTATTGATTTTTGACAGAGAGAAACAGAGACAGAGAGAAGTGGGGAGGGCCCAGAGCAGTCTCCATAGTTCACAATAGTTTCCCACATAGTTTCACTCCACAGGTGGGCACAGGGCTGCGCAGGGCAGGAACTGGGCCGGGAGTCTCCCACATAGGTCCCGGCAAGAACTGAACTGGGGGCACTCCCCAGTTCAGCATGTGGGTCTGCATGGGTCGGGGCCGGGATTCGATCCTTGGTCCCCGGGGTTTCAAAGCGAGCGCTTAACCCACTGAGCCATCCCAGCTTTCCCTATCTCCATTTTTATATTTCCTCTTTGTTGAAGTTCTCCCTGAGATCACTGAGCATCCTTATAACTAATGCTTTGAACTCTGCATCTGGTAGTTTGCTTGTCTCCATCTTGTTTAGTTCTTTTTCTGAAACTTTGTTCTGTTTTTTTTTGTTGTTGTTGTTTTTAATTTGGGACATGTGTCTTTGTCTCCCCATTTTGGCTGCCTCCTTGTGTTTGCTCCTATGATTAGATCGGGCTGTTATGTCTACAAGTCTTAGTAGCGTAGCCTTATATAGGAGATATCCTGTGGGACGTAGTGGTACAGTTTTCCTGGTCAACAGAGCTTGGTGCTCCAGGTGTTTCCCTTCTGTGGGTTGTGTGTGCCCTTCTGTTGTAGTTGAGCCTTGGTTGGTTTTTATGCATAAATGGGAGGAATTGGCCATCTGGCTGATTGGTTGTGAGGACCAGCTGTGACGATAGTAGAGAAGTTATGATACGAAGACTGACCCTACAGAGCAAGGTTAATGTTAATGGGGCTGTGGTACCTGCCCAGTGTGCCCTTTGGGTGTGTAATCTTTGGAGGGGACTGGTTTATGCTTCAGCTTGATCTGAAGCTGCCCAACTGGAGGCCAGCCTTGGTTCCTCCTGGAAAGAGACCCAATGAAGGCCAAGTTCAGCTGCAGCCTGTGCCCTGCTTGAGTCCACCTGGTATGAGCCATAAAGAAATCCAAAGGTGGCACTTCATTTACTGGGCTTGGGGTTGCCTAAATAGGTCAATATGCGAACTGAGGCTGGCTATTGCTAGTGTATTTTTATGGCTGCTTAGGAAATGCTAAATGAGAATGCATCTTCGGGTTTTGTGAACCTTTGAGAGATTTTATGAAAGTCATAGCATGAGCCAAGGCAGGTTGTGTAGAAAAGTCACTGGAAGCTGCTTGGGTGTGCCCAAAAGTTGGGTGGGGGAGGATGTCAGGGAACCACTAGGGCAGGGTGGACAAATGGTATTAACCAGGTTGATGGAGACTCAGATATGGTGGCTGCCTGCGTTTGCACAATGAGGGTGGGGAGGGTTCAACTAAGAAACAATGGCTTCTACCAGTTTCTTTGTCTAGGAGAAGGCTGCCATTCCAGCCCTCACCTTGGAGTTAGAGGAATCAGTTTCTCCCTGTAGTCCCTGGCTCCTATCCAGCTGCTACCCTGTGATGGAGCTTAGAGCAAATAAATCTGTCAGTGAGTAATTCTGGGTACAGGCCCTTTAAGAGGAGCACTGAGACTGTAGCTCCCTTCTAGCTCACTCTGCTACATTTCTGCTGGTTTTCACAGCCAGAAGTTATGGGGACTTCTATCCCCAGCACTGGAACCCTGGGCTGGGAAGCCTAATATGGGGCTGGGACCCCTTACTCCTTCAAGGGACACCTCCACAACTGAGTTATCCTTCTTGATTTGTAATGGTCACATATGGGCATGGGACTAGCCTATCAGTGTCAAGGTGACTTCTTCTGTAGTTGTAGGACTTAGGTTCAGCTAGACTTAAACTGATTCTCCATGATGGTTGTTCTGTTGTTTAGTTGTAATTGATGTGATCCTGAGAGGAGGTGAGCACAGTGTTTACCTACTCTGCCACCATGACCAGAAAATCTGTGGGTTAGGACTATAAATCTTTAGTGTTCTTTAGGGCTGACTGAAAAACTTGCCTATAGAGACGTATCTCAGAGATATTTCAGGTTTGGTCCCAGATCACTGCCATAAAGTGACTATTGCAATAAAGTATGTCACAATCTATTTGTTGGTGGAGGATCTTACCTTTAATTTGTAAAAAACACAACATCTGTAAAGAGCAAATAACAGAACATGTTAAAATAAGGTTTGTCTATACTGAAAAGAACTAGCTATGGTATAAATTTTAATTTTAAAAAAAGACAATTTATTATTATAAAGTCACCATAAGAGTAGAATATTTTTAATATATAATCAATATATGAATAGGCTGACCAAACTTACCATTTTTTTTTAAAGATTTATTTCTATTGTTTTTGACAGAGAGAGAGAGATACAGAGACAGAGACAGAGAGAAGGGGGAGGGCCCCGAACAGTCTCCATAGTTGCACATCATTGGTTTTTCCACATAGTTTCATTCCACAGGTGGGCGAGGGGCTGCATAGGGCAGGAACTGGGCCAGGGTCCTGCTCCGGTGAGAACTGAACTGGGGGCACTCCCCAGTTCAGCATATGGGTCCACACGGGCCGGGGCCAGGATTCGATCCTCAGTCCCCGGGGCTGCAAAGTGAGCGCTTAACCCACTGAGCCATCCCGGCTTTCCCCAGACTTACCATTTTAAATGGGACAGAAACCAATGGCACTATCCCATTTCAAATGTTATGTATGGTCAGCTTAGTCT
This sequence comes from Craseonycteris thonglongyai, assembly GCA_004027555.1. Taxonomy (NCBI): domain Eukaryota; kingdom Metazoa; phylum Chordata; class Mammalia; order Chiroptera; family Craseonycteridae; genus Craseonycteris; species Craseonycteris thonglongyai. The sequence goes on along the minus strand of PVKE010041409.1, from coordinate 2,284 downwards.
CACTGTGCTAAATTTATGTCAGCCTAATATAATTGGACTGAATTCAGTACCATGATGTTTTCTGTCCCATTTCAAATGGTACATCTGGTTAGCCTATAAGATTCATATTTTCATTCATAGTCAGGAAAATGCAAATCAAATTTTAATACCATAACATTGACAAATTTTAATCTAATAATATCAAGTGTGAGCAAGAATATGGAGCAAGAAATTTTATGTACTGGGGTGGGATTGAATGTAAACTGAAGCAACCACTTCGAAAATGTTGGTATTACCAAGTGAAATTGAATCTGTGTGTACTCTATGATATAGCAATTTCACTCCTAATTCCAAAATCTTGAGAAACTCTTCCAATGTGTGCACATGAACATAACAACAGATATCAAAATTTTCCAAACAATGCAAATATTCATTTCAAATAAAATGGAGAAATAAACCAAAGTGTGCTCATATAATAGAATACTGTAGAACTGTGAAAGCAAATGAACTATAGCTACATGTAACAACATGGGTAAATTACCAAAATATAAAGTTGAATAAAAGAGGAAGGTCATAAGAAAATAATTAAGTAGAGGCTGAATTCCTTTTTGGACATGTTAAATGTGAAGTGCTTACTGAACACCCTTGTGGATATAACCAGATTATACGTGGAAACACAGATTTGAAACTTAGGATTCAGATAACAAATTTGTGAAGCATTTGAAGAAGTGATAGCTGAAGCCATTGGTGAAAATAGCAAAGGAGAGCCATAAAATAGGTGATGGTAACCAGTATAATGAGCTGAATTTAATAATTAAACTAGAAAAGAGGGGTTAGAGGTATAGGAAAAAAAGAATGTAGTTTCAGAAGCTAACAGAAGAGTCAAGACCCGCTACATAATTTTTAGGTCCATCCAAAATGAAAATATGGAGCCACCGTTAAAAAGTTGTTAAGAATCTAAAAATGGAGAGAGGAGTCCTAAACGGAGTATAGTCTTTCTAAGTGTGGGACCCTATGTGACTGCATAGATGGCACACCTATTAGGCCAGTCCTGGGGGAAGTTTTTGGGACTAGCTATCAATAGGGTTAAAAACACCAGGGGGATTAAAAAAGAGGAATGAGGAAAAAACATTTAAATCTTTTTATTGCTCCTCTGATTATGAAAGAAATACTCATTAAAAAATATTTGGAGGAGCACAAAAATGTATAAAAAATCTGTAATTTGACTTTCTTACCAGTAACTCTTACTCTGACAACTTTTAACATTTCCCCCCCCCACTCATTTTCTGAACAGACATCCATATCAACACTTTAAATAAAATAAACTGAGACCATACTCTATAATTTTCTTACTTTAAAACATTTAACAATATATCATGGAAATTTTTCCATGTCCTTAAATGAACTAAAAAGATTATGTGACTAACTGGTCACTGGTGACCTTGGGGAGGCTGACCTTGTTCATCAGATGCACAAACATGAAGATTAAATGAAAGTTCAAGTGGAGTCATCTAGCACAGGCAACTTTTCTAAGAAGTTTATGGTTGCAAGGTGGTGTATCATATGGGTAGGATGGTTGAGGGAAACTTGTATGGGTGTGGGAGACCTGGGTGTAATTGCAGGCTGAGGAAAAATGCCAGGGAGCAAGGGATGGGTGTGATAATGGATAAAATACATTCTTGGAGGAGCTGAGAAAGGAAAGAATACATGTTGTCAGCAGGGCAGAAATGTCCTCTTTTGAAAAAGGAGTAAAGAGGATGGACTATACATGCTGAAATTTTGAAGTACAGAGAAGGGAGAGTGCTTAAATTCATATCATATAGCAACAATTAGGAAAACAAGATAATAAAGAGTGTAGACTTTGAGACAAGTGATAACGATTTGGTACAGCAATAGTGAAGAAGCTAACTAAAGTTGTTCATTATTGGAACCAAGAGTGGCTAAGAAGGAGAGTAAAGGGGGAAATGAGGTAATGGAGGAAATAGAGGAATTAATAGGCTGAAAGCTGTGATGGGGGTGATTGAGCAGCAATTTCAGTCAATGTGAAAGACAGGAAGGACAGGTTGTGGTCAAAGAAGGGAAATTTAGATTTAAAGAGCTTGTAAGAAAAAATGAAATACCTAGGAATAAATCTAACAAAGAATGTAAAGGACTTATACACTGAAAACTATAAGACACTCTTAAAAGAAATTAAAGAGGATACAAAGAAATGGAAAGACATTCCATGTTCATGGATTGGAAGAATCAACATAGTTAAAATGGCCATACTCCCCAAAGCAATATACAGATTCAATGCCATTCCCAT
>PVKE010041408.1:0-14176 GCA_004027555.1 Craseonycteris thonglongyai | reverse complement strand
ACTTAGTGGCTTAAAACAACAGATGCTTATTCTCTCACGGTTCTGCAGGCTAGAATTCTGAAGTTCAAAATCAAAGTGCCAGCAAGGCCATGCTCTTTCAATAGACTCTAAAGAAGAATTATTCCTGGCCTCTTCCTAGTTTCTGGTGGTTGACAGCAAGCCTTGGTGTTCCTTGGCTGGTAGATGTATCACTATAGTCTTTGCCTTTATCTTTATGTGGTATTCTACCTGTGGTTTCTCTGTGTCTCTGTTTTCTTTTAAGGACATCAGTCATTATATTTGGGACCCACACCAATCCACTATGACTTCATCTTAACTTAAATATATCTGCAAAGACCTTATTTACAAATATGATCACATTCACAGGTAGCAGAGTTTAGGACTGCACCAAATCTTCTTGGGGGCTACAAGTAAACCCACAACAGGCCAAAGAGAACAAAGTGACCTTCAAGTCATTCATAATAAGCCAATACAGCTTAATTTAGCATTGAAAATATCTGCTATGAGTGAAATTAATTGTAATCCCCTTTAGTAAAGCATACAATTATAAATAATGGCACAGAGAAGTGATACCATTCTTTTTTTACTTACAAGAGATACTGAGCAGGGAATCATAGAAAGTGTGTTGGGTTTCTCTGCTGTAGAAAACATGAAATTGTGGTACGTTTATTTCAAATAATTTATTAAAGTCAAAGAAGTGTTCCCTCCCCCCCCCCAAAAAAAAGAGTTAGATAATCTCATTATGTGGCCAGCTGAGTTCAAACTATTCAGAAACAAAAGGAACCAAACAAGTTGAATCATTTCAGATGATCACTTACTAGTCACAAGTATTTTTAATATGTTAGCTACATCAAAAAAATGTCTTGTAGAACTAATGTTTGATATAGAGTCAGAAAACCTAGGTTCCAGTCTAGGCTCTGTAATGAACTAGCTCTATAACTTTGGGAAAGACCTTTGATTGCTCTAAGTTTCTTTTTTTCTGTAAAATGAGGATAATCAAGATAATCTCAAAGGTCCATTGCTCCTCAAAAATGTTTCCATACATATATATATATATATATATATATATATATATACATTTTTTTTTTTACCATGGTCATTTAACACTTGTATAAACTGTTTTGCAAAGATCAAAAATAGAAATTAATAGTTAATTATAGGGAATTCCTACTATGCCAGAGGGTATTGCTTATCATGTGAAACCAAAAAGCATGAGGAAAATTTATGTTCACAAGATGGTTGCCACAGTTCTAAGGCATCTTTCACAAAGCACTGTCTAAAGCAGAACAACAAGAAGTGTAGAGAATCCTGTTACATATCTTTTTACTAAGGAGGCAAACCCTTCCCAGAAGTCTCTGAGCAAAACTTGTTCTCAGGTCCCATTAGCCAGATTGAGTCACAAGCCTAAGCCATAGCAACAAAGGAGGCAAGGAAAACCAGTATTTGGCATTTTCAGCCAGTTTAATGAGAAACAGGCTCTGACAACAAGAAAGAAAGTGTTCATTAGGCAACAAACAAGGTCAGCTAGATATTCTCTGCCCGAAAAGAAAATGACTCCAGAACCATTGTAACTGATTCTGATTGCCCCTTAGCAGGAGAAACAGAGCAACATCTTTGGTGGATTCAGTGAGAAATAAAGATTTCAGTTATATCAATTTTTGTCAGTCATGCCAACAACTCTGGAATGGCCTAGACAATGTCACTTACTAGTTTCATGAATTATTTAGCATTTCACAGGACTCAGTTTCCTTGCCTACAAAATAGAAATATGACTTACCTCAGTTTGTTTGTTTGTTCTGAGGATTAAATGAGAGAGCATGTGTAAAGTGCCTGTACAGTATCTGACATATAGTAAATACATGGATTAGTTTCCTTTTTTCTCTTTTCTCTCTTTAACTTACCCTTCCACTTTTTTCTTCAAGACTCTAATATAATAAGTTTATATTAATTACCTATACTTCAGTAATATAATCTCTCTCTCTCTCTTCCTTTCTTCCTCCCTCCCCAGACCTTCATCCCTTACTCACCTTCTCTTTCATAACTATATACTTCTTGGAAAGAAGCTGTGGGTAAAACACACACACACACCTTAAAAGTGAGTTACTAATGGCTTGGCACAATATATATTGTGATGCCTAATTCCACTCTCTCAACAATGAACTGAGCAGATCTTTCCCTGTTGAGCTTCTGCAGGAAGGCATTTCGGAGATATGGCCTCAATGAGATGGGAAGACTCTCTGAGGTTGCTAATTTTTTCATGTTGTCTAGGAACAATCATTACAAGAGAACTGGATTAGTGATGAAGGGTAACTGAAGGCATCAGGAAGATTCAAAGCCTCAGACGATATTTACTTTTTGTAAAAAAAAAACTCTCTCCTACCTCCTATTATCTCAATAGGATAATGGGCATTGATACATTATCTAGAAGAAACTTTCCTCAATCAAGCAACAACATTTATAGAGAGCCTATTATGCACAGTGACTAAGCTAGACAACCCCCACCCCCACCCCTCCCTTCCCCAGGCACACACACATATCTCCTTTGGCTAGGCCCAAAGCATTTCTCACTCATCCAATGGCTGCTTTGGAACCATGAGACAACAGGAACAACATATAAGAAGAGCAATAAATAGTTTTGAATTAGGACTCTTAGAAAGAAAGATATGGGCCTAGCTCCTGAGTGTGTAAGGGCAGTAGATGAGAAAGAAAAAGAAAAAAGATTTCTTTAAGGAGTATAATTGTATGTTAAGCTTGCCCCTTATGAGTTCAAGAAATACAAAATTTTAAGTTGAAATTACACATTTGCTAATTGTGATATAGCTCAGACAATCCACCACATGGGCCACGGTATTATACACATTTAAAAAATAACAGTGATAATATTTTACATTTATGGAGCACTAATTCTGTGCCAAGCACACTCTGTGTGCTCTATACATTTATTCATTTACCCCTCATAATGTCCCTAAGATTGGAACCCCTATTTTCTCCTTTATTTATTTATTAATTTTTTTTATTGGTTTTGAGAGAGAGAGAGAAAGAGAGAGAGACAGAGACAGAGACAGAGACTGAGACAGAGAGAAAACTGAACTGGGGGAACTCCCCAGTTCAGCATATGGATCCGCACAGGCCGGGGCCAGGATTTGATCCTCAGTCCCCAGCACTGCAAAGTGAGCACTTAACCCACTGAGCCATCCCAGCTGCCCCTTTCTCCTTTTTCTACTTGAGGAAACAGATTTAGAGAGTGAGGGTCTGTCAAGACTCACTCTAAATTCCACCTGAAAGTGTCCCATTCGTGCCCCACCTGTGTATTGCCCACCCTCCTGTGCTTATCTCCAATGTCAGACTTACAGACAGCATTGAAGTCATCTTTCCACTGGTCTTTATCCTTGGTTAGTTTAAGCCAATTATTTGTAGATCTTAAACCTAGCACAGGGTAGGAGTTAAATAAATACAGACTACAGATTAAATCAATGAATAAATAAACTACAAAACAGGCAGTATAAAGACTTCAGGAGAGGGGAGGTAATCCAGGATATAGAGGTTGGGAAAGTCTATGGGTGAGGCAGGGCCTGAACCAAGCTTGGAAAATGTAGGGGAGATGGAAGAGGATTCTTGGAAGAGAATATTATTTTAGCAAAGCTAAATACACAAAATGTTTTTGGGTACTAATTCTACCTCCCAACAGAATATTTTTAGTTGCATAATTCATTATGCCATAGAGTGAATAAGCATATTACATTATTTTCATTTCAGTCAACCCCTTCTGCTGGACCACAGGCATGAAATATGGCCTCTGTTTCATTATGATCTTTTTCCAGATACAACAATCCACTGAAAATATAAAACTGCATTGAAGTCAGAAACCCTGTGGACAGCTTACATCCAACCATATATGAGTACACTGAATTAAAAAATATTCACTTCAGGAAAATGGCCAATGTTCACAAGGTTAACTAATCAAATATAGATTATTGTGCAAAAACAAAACAAAACAAAAACAGTGCATAACAAATGCCAAATGGCAAAAAATGAAAAGAAAAAGAAACACTTAGTGTTAACATAAGTGTCCCTAAAATGATAGATTCAAATCTGAACCCAGGAGAAATCGTTTAAACAACTTATAATACTAATGTTTTAAAAAGCAAAAAGTCACTTATTCTTGGTTACTCATACCCAAGCTCAACCACCTAGAACTTTCAAGTAACTAGGGTAAAAAACAAAACATAAGGGGAAGCTGGGATGGCTCAGTGGGTTAAGTGCTCACTTTGCAGCCCCAGGGACCGAGGCTCGAATCCCGGCCCTGGCCCATGCAGACCCATATGCTGAACTGGGGAGTTCCCCCAGTTTGGTTCTCACCAGGGTGAAGACCCTGGCCCAGTTCCTGTCCTGTGCAGCACCTCGCCCACCTGTGGAATCAAACTATGTGGAAAAACCAATGATGTGCAACTATGGAGACTGTTCTGGGCCCTCCCCCTTGTCTCTGTCTCTGTATCTCTCTCTCTGTCAAAAACAATAAAAAAAATCTTTAAAAAAAAACAAACAAAACAAAATAATTTTTGTTTTATTTTCTGAATTTTTTAAATTAAAATATACATACAGAAAGTGTACATTATAAGAATGAAGCTTAATGACTTTTCACAGTCTGAACATATGCATGTAACTATAGTAATGTCTAGCTCAAGAACAGGACATCTGCAGCATTCCAGAGGCCTGCCTCCTTCTACTCAGGAACCCTGAGGATAACCATTCTCTTATTTCCAATACCATAGATAAGTTTTGCCTCTTTTTGTATTTCATATAGAAGGGGTCATACAACATGTATTATTCAAGGTCTGCTTCCTTTATTTGACATTATATTTCTGAGATTCATTCATATTGTTGTTGATAGTTATAGATCATTCATATTCATTTTTTGTCTAGCAGTAGTTCTTGAAGTGTGGTTCATTAGTGTAATTCAAGGTGTGGTCAGAAGTAAACAATTTCCTTAAATATAGTAATATATAACTTGTATTTTTGCTCTATTAATATTTTCACTGACAGCACAAAAGCAATAAGTAATAGTGCTGGTACCTTGGCACAAATCAAGGCAATGGTACCAAACTGTACTGGTCATCATTCTATCATTAACACTACATACTGCTAGTCAACAAAAACAAAGAAAACAGAAAGCAATGCCAATTTTATTTAATAATGTCCTTAAATAAAAAAATTATTTATTGTATCAAGTCTCAACCATTGAGTCATATCTTTTTAATATTCTGAATGATATAATGTAAAGTATGCAATAAGTGCTACTGCATTATAAAGTATAATGGGTGAAAAGAAGTCATGAGGAAAAGCAAACTGAGTTGCAAGCTAAACTAATCACTTTTGTCATAGAACACCATTTTTACTTGAAAGAATGACTGACAAGAAAACTATGGTTATTAAGACCTGGGTATTTGGCATTTTCTCAAAAATGAATGAAGTGAGCCTATAACTTCAAGGAAAACAACTGGCTGTATTTGATGTCAGTGACAAAACTTGAACTTTACACAAAAATTTTGGAGAACCTATTTACCACCATGAACTTGACAGTGTCCCAATACTTAAAGACTTTATTTTGTGTGATTTTTAAAATATCATATAAAAACATGTAAACATTTGGAGGGTCAGAATAACTCAGTGAGCCAATATTATCTAAATGGCCAATGCATGATATAAAATCATGCACGGCTCAAAGATCCATTCGAATTTCGTAAGTCAATGGATTTTTTATGTAACAGTATGAAAAAATGTATCAATGTGGTTCAGAATCCATATTAGACCTAACCTTTCAGAAACTACTATTTGTAAAGTTGTAATGTAGCATCCAAAAAGGATATCTACATTTTTCTAAAAAAGGTACTTATCTATGTGAGTCTGGATTTTATGTTCTTTAAATAAAACACATAGCAATAGATCAAATGGAAAAGCAGAGACGAAAAACCAGCCATTTTCTCATAAACTAGTGGTTAAAGAGATTGCAATATTTAAAACATTCCTCTATTCTCACTAATTTATTTGTTTGGAGAAAATAAAGTCATTTTATAAAAATATGTATGTTAGCATGCAATGGGTTTAGTATTATTACTTTTAAATCAATGTATACATAAGTATTTTTTAATTTCTCAGTTTTATGTGATAATGTGATAAATATGAATAGCTATAATTCACATAATTAAAAACTCTTTAAAGTCTTTAATAATTTTTAAGGGCATAAAGTGTCCTCAGATAAAAAAAACTTTGAGAATCCCTGCTGTACAGTATTTCATTGTAAGCAGAGATTTAATTTTAACAGCAACTTCTGGGAATATTCTTAAGATAGTATATATTTAGCTTAATTTCCTCATCTGGCCTTTCTGCTGTGGTTTCTTCTCTCCAACCCTTCTTGCACTGGGCCAATCAGATCATTCTCTAGCCCAGGACTTACAGTGGATGTCTCATCAGGTGCACTTTATTCCTCCTGGCAGGAATATCCCAGAAAGCTTTACCAAGAATGTGGGACTGTGCTGTGGCTTTAAGGATCTGGCCAGAAGGAGGTCAGAGGAGGACAGAACAAACTAGAGCAATGTAGGCAAAAGACTTTTTCTTGGATTATGGATATGGTTTCCTGGGCTTCTCAGTTTAACAGCATCTTCTAACACCAAATGTAAGACAATCTCCCTGTGTCTCTGTAACACATAACCCTATTTTGTTCTTATCAAAATGCCTATCACTACCTAGCTTTTTTCTTGGTTTTTATTCCTTTATTTTCTTTCTTCCCCTCTGCCTTTCCCAGAATGTGAGCTCCAAGATTGCAGAGACCTTGTCTGTCTTGTCCATTGCCTGCAACTGTGTCTGGAACACCGTAGGTTCCTAGTATATAATTGTTTAATAGGTTAAACATTCCCTCTTCAGAAGGCTATTTATTTTGCAATTCATAAGAAACAAAGAAAAATTCCAAGATTCAGAATTCTGTTTTATTTTATATGATATTAGGCTTTCCCTGGTTTGGGTGTATAAGAAAATAACAGCATAAAGTATTTTACAAAGTTTCCAGGAGCTGTATTTTGACTTAAAATACTGCCTTTCTTTTTTGGTGTCATCCCATTATTCTTAGCCACATAGCCAGTTGCTGCTAAATAACTCCACAACTCCATGGAAATTTATGACCTATAAATAGATTTCCACCATATTTCTTCTAAATTATTTCTTATTTAAGCTCTCTGATTTTAGCAATTTACATATTTCATTATAAATGACATTCTCCATTCTGCTCTTTAAATGTCTTCAACTCATACAGATTTTTCAGATTTAATCTTCTTGTGTAAGAGAGCATACTTTCCTAGGCTGGCTTTTAAAAGTTTTAAAACCAGAAAAAATATTTTTATTTAAATGTTGCTAGTGTACTCCTTATGTACCAACTTAGAAAGATCTACAAGATATGCTATTAATATTAAGTATATATAAAGCACAAGACAGAACAGTACATATACTTTATTCTTATTTGTATTTTCTTTTTAAAGAAAAAGATGTGTAGTCCTATGACTGTTCGCATGTGTGTAGACTGGCTCTGAAAGAATACAACAGAAAGTGAGAGATGTTTGTCTGCCTATTGGGAAAGGGATGAGAAGACTCGGGAAATAGAAGGAGACTGACTTTATAATATGTTCTCTTTGGTATATTTTGAATTTTGTACACTATGTGCATTACTTAACTTTTTTTAACTTTAAGAAAGTAAATTTTATAGATAAAAGTATATCCATGTGCACCAATTACAAGACAGAGATAGGCAGAATGAATTAAAAGATATGACCCAACTATGTACTATTTACAAAAAACTCACTTAAAATACAACATAGGCAGGTTAAAAGTAAAATAACAGAAAAGGCTATATAATGCAAATATTAAACAAAAGAAAGTAAGAGCAGCTATATTAATATCAGATAAAGTAGACTTAAAAGCAAAGAATTACCCAAGACAGAGAGTGTGATGTGACATAATGATAAAAGGGTCAGTCCATCAGGAGGCTATACTGTCCTGGATGCTTATGCACCAAACAACAGAGCTACGAAATATCAGAAGCAAAAACTAGAGGAAACGAAAGGAGCAGTATATTCACAATTACAGTTGGAGATTTCAATATCCCTCTCCCAACAATTGATGAAAAAAACTAGACAGAAAATCAATAAAGATATAGAAAATTCAAAACCACCAACAACCGATAGAATCTAATTGACATTTATGGAACAGTACACCCAACAACAGCAAAAGAACTCACATTCCTTCAAGAATTCACAGGGGATGCCAGGATAGCTCAGCAGTTGACTGGTTGCCTCACAATCGCGAGGTCTGGGATTTGATTCCCAGCCCCATCCCCAGCCCATGCAAACCCCATAGGCTAAACTGCAGTATTACTTATAATCACCCAGAAGGCTCAGCAGTGAAGGTTGTAACCTCCCATGTGGGAACCACCCTGGTTTAGTTCCCACCCTGCATGGCCCCACATCCACCTAGGTGGAATAAAACCATGTCGCAACTAATGATGTACAACTATGGAGATTGCTTTGGGCCCTCTTGCCTTTCCTCTCTCTGTTTCTCTGTCTCTCTGTTTCTCTCTCTTTCAACTTCTTTCAAACAACAAAAATATAAATCTTAAAAAAAAAAGACTTCACTAAAAATATGAAAACACAGACCATATGATAGATCATAAAACAAACTCCAACAACGTTAATAGAACTTAAACCACACAGAATGTGTTCTCTGACCACAGTGGATACAAACTGAAATTAACAGCAAAAAGAAAACCAATATACAATGGGTCAAAGAGCAAGCCACAGGAGAAATAAGAAACTACACTGAACTAAATGAAAATGCAACTTATAAAAATGTGTTGGACACAGCTAAAGCAATGCAGAGAGGGAAATTTATAGCACTAACTGTTTACATTACAAGAAAAAAGAAAAGTCTCAAATCAATAATCTAAGCTTCTACCTCAAGAATCTAGATAGAGAAAAGAAAAATAAGCCCAAAATAAACAGAAAAGAAAATAAAAGACTAGAAATCAATAAAATTAATAACAAAAACTTGAGAAAAATCAGTGAAACTAAAACCTCATTCTTTGAAAATGTCAATAAAATTGACATACCTTTAACAAGATTGACAAAAGAAAAAGAGAGAAGCCACAAATGACCAATACCAAAACTTAAACAAGGATGTCACAATAGATCCTAGATAATACAGGGAATACTGTGGACAATTTTATACACCTAAGTCTGACCACTTAGATGAAATGGACCAACTCCTTGAAAAACACAAAGAATGAAAACTAACCCAGTATGAAGTAGACAATTCAGAGTTCAGTAACTATTAAGAGAATTGAATTCACAATTTAAAATCTCCAATAAAGAAATCTCTAGGCCCAAATGTTTTCATTGGAGGAATCCTCCAAATGTTTATGGAAGAAATGACACCAGTTTTATACAATCTCTTCCAGAAAAGAGAATAAAAGAGCACACTCTTAGTTCATTTTACAAAGCTAGTATTACCCTGATACCACACAGAGAGAGCATAAGAAAACTACAGATCAATAGGAAACTACATGTAAAAGTCCTTAAGAAAACATTAGCAATTAGAATAAAAAATAAAGACATTATATGCCATAATCAATAGTGTTTATTCTACTGGTGCAAGATATGTTTAATTTTTTAAAAATCAGTCAGTGTAATCTATCGTATTAACAGGCTGAAGAAAAAAAATTCATATGATCATATTACTTGATGAGTAAAAGCATTTGGCAAAATTCAATACCAATTCATGATGATAATAATAAAAATATTCTTGGAAAATGAGGAATAGAGGAAAATTTCTTCAACTTAAAAAAGCTATTATACTTAACAATGAAAGACTGAATGCTTTCCCCCAAAGATCAGGAACAAGGCAAAGACATCTGCACTCTTATTCAACATAGTACTAGAAGTTCTAACTAGTACAATAAAACAAGGAAATAAAGGCTTACTGATCAGAAAGAAAGACATTTGACTCCCTATTAGCTGATGACCTGATTATCTAAAAAGAAAATCCCAAAGAACCTACAAGAAAACTCCTAGAAATACTGAGTTCAGTAAGGCTGCAAGATACAAAATAAATATACAAAATTTAATTCCATTTTTATATATCACTATGAACACCAAAATTAAAAATACAATAGTGATTATAATCATTCAAAAAACAGAGAAACATACTGAAGTCTAACTCAAACAAAATTTATATGGGATTTGTATGCTGAAAGCTATAGAAGGCTGATGAAAGAAATCAAAGTTCTAAATAAACAGAGAGACATAACATGTTCATAGACTGGAAGACTCAGCAGAGATGGTAAAAATGTTAATTCTCCTTAAACTGATATATAGGTTTAATTCAATTCCTATCAAAATCTCAGTCAGAATTTATTTTTTTATTGTTTTTTGACAGAGAGAGAGACAGACAGAGAGAGAAGGGGGAGGGCCCAGAGCAGTCTCCAGAGTTGACAGCATTAGTTTTCCATATATTTCACTCCACAGGTGGGCACAGGGTTGCACAGGGCAGAAACTGGGCTGGGAGCCTCCCATATAGGCCCCAGCAAGAACTGAACTTGGGGCACACCCCAGTTCAGCATATGGGTCCGCCGGGGCCAGGGCTGGGATTCGATCCCTAGGGTTCCGGGGCTGCAAAGCAAGCACTTAACCCACTGAGCCATCCCAGATTCCCCCAGTCAAAATTTTTATAAATAGAGGCAAAATCATTCTTTCTAAAATTTATGTAGGAAGGCAAAGGAATCAGAATAGCTAAAAAAAATTTTTTTTAAGAATAATGGGGGAGAAATCAGTCTACTCAATTTCAAGATTTATTGTGTAGCTACTATAATCAAAACAATGTGATATTGGCAGCTGAAGAGACACATAGATCAATGGAACAAAACAAAACAAAAAAACAGAACTACACAAATATGCCCACCTGACTTTTGACAAAGGAGCAAAAGCAATTTAATGGAGAGAGGATAGCCTTATCAATATATCATACTGGAACCACTGGATATGTATAGGAAAATAAATAAGAACCTTGATCTAAACCTTATATCTTATATAAAAATGAATCCCAAATTGATCATAGACTTAAATGTAAAATGTAAAACTATGTTACCTTTTGTGGGGGGGGGGGGGGATACAGGAGAAAATATTTGAGATTGAGATTTAGAAAAAGAGTTCTTAGACTTGACACCAAAGACACATCCATAAAAGGTATAAATGACCAATCAGACTTTATAAAAATAAAAACATCTGCTTGCAGAAGACTGTAAAAGGGATGAAAATACAAGATACAGACTAGAAGAAAATGTTTGCAAAACACAGTCAACAAAAATCTAGTATCTAGGATGTATTAAAAATGCTTAAAACTCAACAGCGAAAAAACAAAACAGCTAATTAATAGAAAATAGGCAAAAGACATGAAGATATTTTTCTTCTTGTCACAGCAGTTGCTAGCAGAAGACCTGCACTAAAGACTATAAAAAGATACGTAGATATGAACTTCACCATACACTGGAGGAGAAAACAAAAACAAACAAAAAATGAAACAGGCTGGACTTTGGAATTCCTCCTCATGATGTCATTTAGGACTAAATAATCCAGAATGTATAGATGCTGAACTAATAACCTCGGTGCATACAGCTGGGGTCTTCCTCATCTAGTAATCCAACCATCAATCCCAGGAGAGATCTAGACTGAAATGTAGGGACTCTGGGGATTGAGACTTTCATTGGAAAGAAAAAACAAAACAAAACAAAACAAAAAAAACCCTCTTCTCTTTGGCAGCTTCTTGGGAGCACTTACACACTCCCAGATTGAGCTGGAAACCAGAGATCCCTTTGACTGCCTGAGAGAGGGCTGTTTCTAGAGGATCTGTCCTGGATATAAGTTATTCTGTGGAATTAATAAAGGAACAGTTCTTAGCTTTGGACTGAGTAGCCAAGGGTACAAGGACGATCCCTGCCTCCCAACACTAGGTCAGACAAATGGTGAAAACATTTTTGTGCATCAACTTCATAAGGGTCATTGACAACAGAGGCTTTGACCCTTGTGAAGTTAATGTGGTGGCTTTGTATACAGCCCAAATGTAAGAACACGGAAGACCTGCTTCATCCTGCACATTCTCAAAACAGCACCCTGAGGAACACAGGGGAAGTTGGAGGAACCTTTGAGAGAAGGGCCAATCTCAAGCACTCAGGCTAGACTATGAGACTGCAGCTCACATCATTTAGGTATTTAGAGAAAATAAGATAATATTTTGTAGTCATTGGTTGTTGAGGCTGAGACATTTTGGTTTCACTAAGAGACAAGATCACTCTTCCCTTTTCAATAACACAATGTCTTTTCATTAGAAGCCTGAAATAGCAGGGTTTTGCTCTGCTCTTCCATTCCTTTGAAAGCCTACTCGTAATTAGCTTCCCACAACCCCTCCTAAGTTTCTTCCACCATTACTCATAACCCTGGTCTATTTGTGTTGTAGGTTATAATTCTCAACCCCCACTGGTTTCACCAAGCTCACTACCATTTTGTTATTTTAAATTCATATTGCTAATCTTTGGGGAACACACATACTTTTCTCCCTTATGACTATGTTCAATGTTTCCAAGTTAATCTGATTGTTCAGAGAGGTTTTTAATCGGAGGTCTGTGGCTACGAAGGTTCATGGATAAAATTCAAGCTATCTATGAGTCTGGATGGGAACAAATTTCACATCTTTATTTTCTTTAACCTCTATCTGAAATTGAGCATTTTATTTCCTTCTAAAAATAATGTAAGCAACAAACCACAATAAAATAAATGGATACAGCATCTAGCTTTATATTTCATTCTTATTTTGTCAGGTATTTCAAAATTCATTTATGTTCATCACTACCATATTTTCCGGCATATAAGACAACCGGGCGTATAAGACGACCCCCTAATTTTACAGTTAAAACATAGGTTTAGGCCTATATTCGCTGTATAAGACTACAGCCTCAGAAGTGGGGGGTAGTCTTATACAGCGAATATAGGCCTAAACCTATGTTTTAACTGTAAAATTAGGGGGTCGTCTTATACGCCCGGTCGTCTTATATGCCAGAAAATACAGTAATATTATGATTGTTCTCAGATATGCCACTGGATCTTATTTAATATATTTATAATTAAGCACATATATCATAATATTTTTAAATATTTTGATAACTCTTTAATATAACTGGTTTCTTTGGTAGCCCCCCTTTTTTTTATGCAAACAAAACAAACAAACCATTATTCTGAGAAGGAATACATAAGATTAACTAAACTGCCCAAGGAAAAAATGGCATAAAAATGACTTAAAAATTTTTAAATAGTCAAAAGTCTCTAAACACAATAGCAGAAAAGGGTGAAATGCAACCTAAATTCCCACAAACAGAAGATTGGAGAAATAAATCATGATATATATTTACAGTAGAATATTTGTCACTAAACAAAATGCTGTAGGAACATTACTTAATGTCATACATGAATAAGTATCACAATATGTCATATAAAAGAAAAGGCTATACATACAATCATTTTTATAAACCAAACACACATACACATATACCTACAATACAAATATATAGAAAATGGGTGTCAAGACAAATACAAAAATGTTAGTGGTGGCTGCTTACTGATAGTGGAAACTGTGGGTAATCATTTTGCTTATCTCATTTATAAAAATTTTTTTATCAATGTGTAATTCTTTTTGCCAAAAAAATATGCAAAATATTATCTTTAAAAGAAGTTAAGTTCTAAGAAGTATCAAAAGGATGTTATTCTTAACTCTGATAAGCTATATGTTCATTCATTCAACAAATAAACCTCAGTCCAATGGTCGATACTATACAATAAATTAACGCTATCTATAGGATCCACTGTCATTACAAAAAAATCTACTGATTGTCATACAGATGATTTGCAGTTGACCCAGCAGAAATTTATATTAAGCACCATTTCTCAATATTCTATGCTGTGCCCCCTAAAGAAAATTCTCTTTAGTGCAAGTATCAGATAGTCATTCCTTTCAAAATTGTTTCTCACCAATCAGTAATTTTGTCTTCAGACATTCCTTTTTGTTTTGTGCAATTTGTATTTTTTTATTT